>JAPMNZ010921032.1:1520-21163 GCA_029875035.1 Pomatoschistus microps
CATTAGAAATAGCCCATGTTTTGTGTAGTATTCCTCCAGTCGTCTGCAGCTGCCCTGAGGCACATTGGCAGAACGTGAGGCTGCCAACCTCCTCAATTAATCACCAGCTCATTTCATGCATTGATTCATGTAGAACTGAATTCACTTGATCTAAGGTTTAATAGTGAAGTCCCGAATGATATAAACAGACAAAAACCAATAAAGCATCACCGTCACATTACTCAAAAAACAGAAGATGTAACTATTATTTTGTGCATTAAGTAAAGACTTGACATCTGTGGAAATCTGGCCTTTATCTTAAATGTATGGCATCTTTGAAGTTTAACCATGGGTCTGTGGCCAGGAGCTGTCATTATGTTACCACCCAGTTATTGATGCCTTTATGCAACATGTTTTGTTTGCTTTTATGTTGCAACACTTGACATAAAAATGTCACAAATGACTAAAGCCTTTGTTAAAAACATTGTGTTTTTATTTTTCAAATGGCACAATATTTACAAGAAAAAGTCAATGGCTGATTCATTTTTAATTTCTATAACTATATAAGAGCAACAAATAAAATACATTTCAGTCACAAAAAATAATGGCTGGACTCTTCAGGGATCATGAAGTGAAAAACAAGTCTTTGCACTGCCATACTGAGGCAGTGCTGCATGTGCACACACACACGCGCACACACACACGCACGCACACATCTTTAAATAGCAAAACAAAGTGCACAATCAAAGGCCCAGACGTCTGATGTTGTAAACTATTGGACTTTGGTGGCAGTTTTGCTCCTGATTGGTTAAACTACAGGAGATTACAAATGTTGTTGTTCTAGTTTCAAGTAAACAGGTCTTTCACATTTGTCTTGGGAGGAAGATGTGGAAACCTGTGATTTGCATTTACTAATGGACTAACTTTACATTAACCAGTAGGTGGCAAAATATATTTTCTACACTAAAAAGTGTTCCACTACAATATCTGTTAAGACCCTGTCATAATAACATGAAAAATCTAGAAGCTAATCCCTGAGAGTGTTCCCTGTGCTACCAGACATCAAATGCACAACCGTCAACTTTCTGATGAATCCTTCTAATCTAACTCCAAGATGCATGTGATCAAACTTCACTGCAAGTCAAACTGGGATTTTTCTAGAGTGTGTAAAATCACCTGGTCCATCCACAACAAGGTTCATCATTTCCATGATCATTGATAATTTATTGCTCAAATCCTCAGAAACCACTTGTATTCTCATCAGCTGGCTTGGTGTTCCCAGACTACAGTGGGACATTTGAACATGTCATTGATTTGGCAGACACAGCTGGGGTGTGTCTCGTTGCATAGCCCTACAGTGCAAGCTCTGGAAGTGCGCTTCTTTAAGGATGCGGTTAATGTTCTGATAAGAAAGAGGGTTTAAAAGACGTCCCACTGTGGTGGTCTCTGTTGAACTTGACGGACTGCATGGACCCACAGCGCACTGACTGGAAGAGCCAGCCACCAAGTGCTCTGGACTGCTGATATTGGCCTCACTGCTGGAAGACTGCCAAATATGAAAAGACACCATTAGAACACAGCAAAACAATAATAAACAACAGCTTTTGGAAATCTGAGACTGACATTTTAGAACTGCATCATTATAGTAAATACAGTCATGTTAAGCTACAGCTGTGGTATATACAGTTTGTGAACAAACACAGTGAACTGGGTCACCATAACGTCATATTCAAGGCCGTACGAGCACAGAACTATTCTCTGCTTGTTGTGTGCGTGTCTTTGCGTAAACTTGTGCACGCTATAAATGCACCGCAGAAGTTGGACTATGGAGCCTCAGGAAGTGTCCGTGTCTCCTCCCGAAGCGCAACCAAACTTGCTAAATTTAAGCTGGGGTACCTAATTTTTCCAAAAAGTAACATGTTGTGAGCAAGAGGCACAGTAATAAATAGGATCAGGATCCACAGCCTTTAAGAGAGAAGGGATTCTGTAGTTACTTTCAGGATAAAAAAGACACAACAATTTTGCTGTGATTTGATGTTTTTCTAGTCTGTTCATATCAGGTGTCGGCAGATATTAAAAAACACAGCATCGACTTCGGTATCGGACACAAGGGTTAAAACATTGTCTAAATTTTTCTCAATCTCAATGATGAATATGTGTCTCCAAATGGAGAGCTGATAATGCAGCTGGAGAAGAGGACTTGTTGTTCTTTGTCATTAGCTATCATTCTGGATATATGTGAATGTGTCTTTAGCTCTCCTCACTTCTCTTTCCCAATGATTGGCTTTATTATGCAGTTTATTTAATAAATATTTTGAGTTAAATTATTTTGCTAGTTATTTAATAAGTTGGATGTGTTTGGAGTCCTGAAACTTTATAAGAGATATGAGACTACTAAAATCTAGAAACTACAGAAAACTAAAAAGTAGGGAAGCGTTTGTGGGAAGCCAGGTCACTGTATAGAAAATGTGTCCGGGATTCAGAAGCTCATGCAGCAATTTTTCCTACGTTGCTGCTTAAAGGGTTAAGGTGTAAACAGAATACAGAAATTGCGTGCTCTTTTTCCCTGGCACTGAACATGAGTTTATGTTGTGAGAAATAGAATATGTTGAATTCACCATTTAAACTGGCAAGCCAAATGACTCCTCATAAGAGAATCATTCGAATGATTGTATATTGTTTTTGTGACTGCCCTGTTTGCGTTTACCTCTATGTCACAGGCATCTCGGCCCGGCTCTGGAGAGACAGGGTGACCCATGCTCTGGCGTTTGGCTTGGGATAAAAGATCCCCATTCTCCACATCTACTCCACTCCGACCTCGTTTCCTGTTTAAAAGTATCAAAGCTTATGTTTGGTCAATACAAAATGTAAGTTCTATGCATTATTAAATTACTCAAGTCACATTCCCATCTGTACAATTATTCTTGAGTCCATGAGAACACAATGCACGATAGTTACTTTGGGTGGGGATAGACAAGATCTCATTTCACAATACATTTCAAGATTACATTGTCACAAGTTTGTGTGTTTACATTTGTTTACATTTAACTTGGGGATCAAATAAAAAAATAAATGGTAAAACATTTTGAGAAGCACTATTTCTGAAGGACATGTAATAAAGGCAATTGTGACATGAAATTTGAGACAAACGTTGCAGTCATTACTACTTTTACTTTTCACAGCTTTAGCATATACCCCACTTGTTAAATGTCTGAATTATGATCCAATCTCAATTTGTTTGTGATTGACCTATAAATAAATAACGCTACATTTATTTTTATTAAATTCTTGAGGACCCAATCTCATGTTTGATAGCGTCTCCTGACTTTTTATGGTCAGTAAAAAGCAAACATGTAAGCTAAAGCTGCCATCCAAAAACTACAACTACTCACCTGTTTTCTGTTAACATGGGACAATCCACAGGATTCCTCCTTTGCTTTATTCCAGGGAGCACATATACTGCCTTTTTGAGTTATGTTAGCAGGTAATGTTACCTCAAACCAACGGCCTGCCCGCAGCTTAGCTAGCTATATAACATAACGCCATTATTGATAGACCCTCTAAAACAACAGCATATTGAAATATTAGTCCCAACACAGAGTCCGTTTCTACCAAAAAGCAGATAAGACGTGAAAAATAAACGCGATAACGTTAACGGTTAAGGACTCGGTTAAGGACAAAGCTATCTTAGAAAAGACAGATTACAGTTTTGCTAACGTTAGACAACCACGCAAAAGAGCCCTAAAATGTCTTTAAAGTCTCAATCCATCGACACGGATTCGATGAATGCTACCCTGGTGACACTCCAAACTAAACAGGAGAATCAAAACTGATCGAGATTCGCGTATTTTTAATCTTAATAACTGGCAACGATTAGCCACATACACAACTAGCGCAGAAACCTCGTCATCTGTGTTTACATGCGACTGCGTCTGCGCAAAGAGGCAGCTGACGCTTTCAAAGACATCTCGAAAAGACTATACACATAGTAGCCTTTACCGATTTTGACAGCTTGTAAATTTTAAAATAGCTGAATGTAGCTGTGTAGCAACCATGAATGTAGTTGTATCAGCCCACACGTTTGTGTGACGTAATATACTATTTGAAGGTTTTTTTTTATTTCGTCATAAGTTGAACGGTTGTCCAACAAACGGGGCTTTATGCAAGAGATCACAACTACTTTTATGTACATAAAAACACGAACAGGCTGAAGTGCATAATACATGCTATTATGGAGTCAAGCCAGGTCTATATATGACGAGCAGAGTGCATTCCTGGTGTTTTCATGTTACATTAAAAAACTGCCTTTAGTACGGCTTGTTTGCATGTTTGCAACCCGGAAGCGACATCCTGTTCACAGAGCCAATCGCATTACGAGACGCTTCCACCAATGAGTCAAGGGGAAGACAGAGGTGATTATCAGGATCCATAGCAGTGGCATCAATAGAAAAAAGAAGAAAATAAGCGCAATGGGAAGCTCTGACTCAAAACTACATTTCAGAAAAGCGGTGATACAACTGACAACAAAAACACAGGTATGGATTTACCCAAATACCAAAGAGAGACAGATTATGGCGACAGGCGACGAACTGCGGAGACGCACAATCAAGAAATGACGTCTCTCATGTAGCGGCTCTGTAGACAAACCTTTCACGCGTTGTCAGAGCTCTAGTTGTTGATGTGCGATGTTGATGTGTGCATTGAAAAGACGTTCCAATTTTATTTTACGCTATTAACCTTATTTAAGATGTTGTCATTCTAAATCACGACTCTGACGACACAAGTTTGGACGCCTTGCTGTCGCCCTTTTGCAGATGCGGCAGGTGTATTCGGTCCAGATGGGGACACAAAATGCCTTCCACTCACTGTAATTCAATAGGGTTGTTTACTGGCGGTCGCTGCAGGGAAAATGCATTCACAAATATTACATAATAACAAATTACCTAAAAAAATCCTAACCCTTCAAATATCATTCAATTGATTGCTATATTTTTCAGCCAGTGGAAGCGACAGATGACGCATTTTGGGACCAGTTCTGGGCAGACAGCAACACCACAGTGCAGGATGTGTTTGCACTGGTGCCAGCAGCTGAGATAAGAGCTGTGAGAGAGGAGTCTCCATCTAATTTAGCCACCCTCTGCTATAAGGTAACAATGATTCAGTTCAGTACTTAAAGTTGAATGCCTACAAGAAAGAAACAAGAATGTATACTGGCAATTGTCTGTCAGAATGGAAATGTTATGCACTGGACTTCCTGTCACCCAGCCGATTGTTATTTCCTAAGTGGTAGTAGTAAAAACAAATTCTACATTCTTGCCATATCATGCTACCAACTGATAGGCAGTGAATTAGTCTTTTTTTTGTATTTGCTATCATCAATACAATACACTGTTTTGTTAACCAGCTGTAGCCATAACATATGATGCACATTTAATGCAGGCTGTGGAGAAGCTGGTTCAGGGGGCCGAGTCCGGATGCCCCACTGAACGGGACAAGCAGGTGGTCCTGAACTGCACTAGGATCTTGAGCCGCATCCTTCCTTACATCTTTGAAGACCAAGATTGGAGAGGTTTCTTCTGGTCAACAGTGCCTGGTGCTGGCAGAGCTGGGGTAGGTGTAAGAGGTACTAGGCTTCTGCTTGTGAAGCTAGATGAATATTAACAGGGGTTTTTTTCAGGTAGAGGATTTGGATGACGATGATGGGGCTCGACCACTTGCTGAATCACTGCTCCTTGCTATTGCAGACCTGCTTTTCTGCCCTGATTTCACAGTACACAGCCACAAAAGGGGCCCTGTGAGTACCTTTCAAATCTGCCAACACACAGTGACTTGAAAACATTGCCAGCTGCTTCCTTCTTCCTTGTGTCTTCATGATCACTCACATTTCTGTCAGTTACTCAATACACAAACAAAGAGAGAGATTACTGAGCAAGATAGTATAAACCAGGAAAACAGGAGTTAGAAAACCAAAAACTGGGCTCAACAATTTCTGTCCTTTAGAGGAGAAGAGGTTGTATTCATTTTCTCAACAATTCCCTCACAATACAAAACATGTGCTTTTTCCGAAATTCTTTTAAAGTCAAGCTGATCTATAACATTGCAATATAACAGTTCTGGTGCATTGGTTTTAATTTCCAGGATTCTGTGGAAAATATGCAGACCATAGACAGTTGTGAATACATCTGGGAGGCAGGAGTAGGCTTTGCCCAGTCACCACCTCTCAACTACATCCATGACCTGAACAGGTATACATTCAGCCATTTCTTTTAACTGGAGAAAAATATATACAACTGACCCAATTCATGTGTTGTATGTTTATTTGTCAGGACTGAGCTGCTAAGATTATTACTGACCTGTTTTTCTGAGGCAATGTACCTCCCACCTTCGTCAGACAACAGCATCCTCAATCCATGGGTAACGTTCTTCTGTTCGGCTGAAAACCGGTATGAAGCGTTAAAAAAAAAAGTATTATTTATTTCACGTATGATGGTTGCTAACACCACTATTATTTCTCACAGTCATGCATTACCGCTGTTTACCTCTCTGGTCAACGTCGTCTGTGCCTATGATCCTATTGGATTTGGTATTCCGTACAATCACCTGTTATTCTCGGACTACCGGGAGCAGCTGGTGGAGCAGGCAGTGCAAATCTTGATCGTCACTTTAGAGCATGACGGAGGACCCCCCCGCAGACCAGTTTCTCCCGCAAGCGTTGAAGAACAAGAGGTAAAATGCCTTTCACATAGGGCTGGGCATCCCGGGAAAAAATATTTTCAGATTCAGATTCAGTGTATTCGCCATTTGCAGTAAAAACACATTGGAATACATTTGCAAAAGTCACCAGTGTGCACAAGACAAATACAGACACAAAACAACATTAAAAGTACAGAAATAAAACAAATAAAACAATAACATATTTTTGTTATTTTGGCTTGATTTTGTTCCCCCAAATTGCAGATCAAATTTTTCTATTTGATATCTTCTATTTTCATTATAAATAAGACAACATTGCTGGTATGACAAATAGAATATATTTTTTATTCTTTATTGACATGATGATTTTTAAAATCTATGTATCAATAAAAATACCAACTTTTTTTTATCTTTTAATTGTTGGTGCTGCCCTACTTTGCCATAGTATGTAAATGTTATTAAATATGTCATGGTAAAACTGGGGTACCTAACTTTTACTTATTTTTCCTAAATAATTTATGTGGTTTGTACCTACAGAAGGAGTATTGCAGAAGTAAATGTTATGAAAAAATAGACCACCACATGCTATCTTATCTTGTCAGAAACCATTTTATCTTTTGCATTAAAAAGTGCGTCACGTTTTGCCATGGGCTGAGAGCTGATTGGCTGAGTGAGGGTGGTCCTTTCTCTTTTACGTTACTGTCTGAAAAACCCTAAAAACTAAAAATGCAATAGAGGCTGAACATACCTGCGTGTACCTGTTTAAAAGTTATGTACCCCAGTTTTATCATATCATTTTTTTGCAGTTTGCAGGTCCTGAAAATCTATTCGTAAACTATTTGTCAAGGATCCACAGAGAGGAGGTACATTTTTGGTTGATTATTGGTATTTTTTTCAAAAATGTTAACCAGTGAGAATTGATTTTGAATGTACTTTTACAGGACTTTGACTTCGTATTAAAAGGCTTGGCTCGTTTACTGACCAACCCTCTCACTCAGACATATCTTCCAAACTCCACCAAGAAAATTCAGTTTCACCAAGAGCTGCTTGTTTTGTTCTGGAAGCTTTGTGATTTTAATAAGGTTAGTGCGCAAGTGTGGGAAATTGAAGGCATTTGTTTTGGTAATATTTTTGTTTCTTTTTTTGCAGAAATTCCTGTTTTTTGTTCTAAAGAGCAGTGATGTGCTGGATATCCTGGTTCCTATACTGTACTATCTGAACGATGCCAGAGCAGATCAGTGTAGGTCCCTGATGAACAAGCCTCGGCTCCACAGTTCCACAGTTATCATCCATTCTAATTTTGTCTTCTTGTCTTTAGCTCGAGTCGGACTAATGCACATTGGTGTTTTCATATTGCTGCTTCTGAGTGGGGAGAGGAACTTTGGCGTGCGCTTAAATAAACCTTACTCCCTTAACGTGCCTATGGACATCCCTGTGTTCACCGGGACACACGCAGACCTGCTCATTGTGGTGAGGATGCATGACTCACAAACACGGATTTAAACTATGCTCATGCTTTCTGTGTCTCGGTGCAGGTTTTCCACAAGATTATCACCACAGGCCACCAGCGGCTCCAGCCTCTGTTCGATTGCCTCCTCACAATCATTGTCAATGGTATAATATTACCTTTATCTTTTGGATGGTAAACGATGATTCTATATTCTGAATGTATTTGTTTTTACAGTATCTCCCTATCTCAAGAGTCTTTCCATGGTTGCAGCAAACAAATTGCTCCACTTACTGGAGGCCTTTTCCACCAACTGGTTTCTATTTTCTTTAGCCCAAAACCATCACCTTGTCTTCTTTCTTTTGGAGGCGTTTAACAATATTATACAATATCAATTTGATGGTGAGAGTCACATGAGAGCTCTACATTGTGTTGACATAGTAAAAGTCAGTCTGTTTCTATGTACACAGGAAACTGCAACTTGGTTTACGCTATTATTCGCAAGCGAAATGTGTTCCACCAGCTGGCCAACCTGCCCTCTGATCCAGCCTCCATCCAGAAGGCTCTGCAGAAGAAGCGGAAGACCCCGGATGTTATTTCTCGTACTAGCTCTCAGGAAACAGTGTCAATGGAGGGCTCCCACCCAGCTGTGCCAGCAGAACCAGGCACCCTGAAAACCAGCCTGGTGGCCATTCCAGGTAGAGGAAGCATCCTATTTACTGCACCCTCTTTGATTGTCTTTTATGATCCTTACTGTTGTTCTGCAGCCATCGACAAACTGACAGAGAAATCTCAGGTATCAGAGGACGGCACCATGATCTCACTTCCAAAGACAGATTGTGCACACGCAGCTCACCCTGAGCCGAGTGCAGTGGGCGGCACCAGTGACACCGAGTCGAACTCCGGCAGAGACAATGAGGTGCACTCTACTGTCAATACAGATGAAGCAGTATTTCTGGTTTAATAAAGCTGCTGGTGTTGGATTCAACGTTTAGTTAATCATTCTATTTACAGGATGTTTTCTACACTGAAGCTGAAATGGAGAGAAGGCGTGTATCAAGTGCATCTTCCACATCGTATTGGGCTCCGACACCAGAATGGGTCAGTGATTTTGTCATCGCCATGGTTACGAACAAAGTATGCTATTTTAAGCATGTTACAACCTAATTCCCTAATCCAAACCACAACTGGATCTGTTTTTACCTCCAGCCTCAGCTACAGGTGCACACAAACTGGCAGAAAGACATCCCCCTACCCCTTCTGCCTAATGATCTGTTTTTAAACTCATTGCAACATGGCATATCATCACAGCCATTTTCTTCCTTATAAATTAAAAGTATTGCCTCGATATTGGTTTTAATGAATGTTATAGATATCTAAATCCAGCATAATGTAATTCCTCACTTCAACATGGGAGTGTTGCTCATTCATGTAACTCAGGGGTATCCAAACCTTTTAGTAAGAGGGACACTTTAGTTCACCAGACGTGTCCGACATCACGGACTGAAAAACTGTCTTGACTGGCATTGGGCTGTTCTGAGCTTCAAGATGATCTATAACAGAGCTGAAGTTGGCTGAATGACAAATGTTTACCATCTCACCAGCTACAGTAGCACCATTAACAGAAGTGACACAATCAAAAACCACGTCAGTACAGTATGTGCAAATAAAGTACGTAGAACAAGGTTTATGTTGGCTGAGCTGAAGTTGGATGGATGACAAAGTGAACTTGTGTTTATGATCTCAAAGACTACTTTGGGTTAACATGGCAGAGGGCCACATAAAATGACACTGAGGGCCGCAATTGGCCCCCGGGCCTGAGTTTGGGCATGCCTGATGTAACTATAGTCCTCAGATCATTCTACTCCTCTGTTTTTGCATTAGTCACGTTTATTCTTATATTAGTACTTCATCTCAAAATCATGTGTTTTTGTAGGTCCTCTCCTGGAAGTGCAAACTCCCTCTTCAAACAATCATGAGGCTGCTGCAGGTTCTGGTTCCTCAGGTGGAGAAGATCTGCATTGACAAGTGGGTGACGCTTTGATGAACACATTTCCCGGTAACATCTAATTATAACGGTGCTTGTTGCTCACCAGGGGTCTGACAGATGAATCAGAAATCCTCAAGTTTTTGCAGCATGGCACATTGGTGGGCCTGCTGCCAGTTCCTCACCCAATCCTCATTAGAAAGTACCAGGCCAACGCTGGCACCGCGATGTGGTTTCGCACCTATATGTGGGGAGTGGTGTACTTGCGGTAAGTTCTAGGACTAATTCATTTAATCCACTTTTATATAGTAGCTAAAATAGTGATTCTGTTTTGTTCTTCTAGCAATGTGGACCCTCCGATCTGGTATGATACAGACGTCCGGCTCTTTGAGATACAGCGGATGTAGTCTTGTTGAATTAAAGCTGGGTTACCTATTTTTTGATTTTGTTTTATAAATGCATTTTAATTGTCTCAACCATAAGAGTCTTCTTTGAAATAATATTTTTTGAACAAATCAGACCAAAACATGCAAAACGTTTTATATTTCACATACTGAGAGCTGATTGGCTGAGCGAGGGCTTGATTGATTGATTGACTGATTGATTGATACATATATAGTACATGCGTGTGAAAACTAGCATTCATCGGCTGTGAGAGCTAAGGATGAGTAACATTGATTTTATTACACAGTTAAATTTGTATGGTTTCAAAGTTAGGTACACCAGCTTTAAGACGCCTGTTCAGTGCCAGTGTTTTTTTTTCTCTCCTAAACTTTGTAATTTTAAGTGAGTAAGAAACCTCTGTAAATAGTGATAGGGAGTACTTTTGGATGGATAGTGGTCCGATTGTCAAAGCAGATACATATCCATAATCACTGTGTTCTACCCTTACATATGAGACCTCAGAATGTCATTACTCAAAATTATTATTATCGTGAAAGCTGTTATTGCTATTCGTGTACAGTGTTCATGTAAAAGAGAATATTGTTTTGTTATTGTTATCCTTTGTACATGCTAAGCTTTAAGTGAATTTGCACTCTTGTATTTTGTGAAACTATTGAATTTTAAAACTATGATCTAAGCAGGTATTCTGTGTAAATGAAGGTTATAAATGTATTTATTTAAATTATGCTAAATATATTTATTAACTTGCATCAAAATGTGTGTGGAATGTTGGTTTGTACATAGTCTTGCACCTCTTCTAAATCAAACAAATAGAACTATAGGATTTAATTGTTTGACTATAATATAAAAATATATATATTATACCAGAGAAGATGAAGTAAGTAAGGTTTATTCATATAGTGCATTTTACAGACCAAGGTCACCCAAAGCACTTTACAATTGTTTAGAGTCCAGATATTTGTCCAGTCTCTCCACACGGTGATGGTGGAAGCGAATCACCGAACACACTGGCGCATCAAAGCCCCAACCAACACCATCCATTCACTCACTCATTTACATTCATATCTATTGTGGATGTTATTAGTGGTAGGGGAATCCGGAGAACCCGGAGAAAACCTACACAAACACAGGGAGAACATGCAAACTCCACTCAGAAAGGCTCTATTCCAACCAGGATACAAACCCAGGACCTTCTTGCAGAGATGCGAGAGAACAATCCACCGTGTCGCACTCACACCTTAAAAAAAAAAAAAAACGAATATATAATTGTGGACCTAATAAGACCTCTGAAGTTATGAGTTTAAAGCTTTTTTTTTATTAATTGAATGACACTGTGAGATCTTTTCTAGTTCAAACATGTGAAGATTTACAAATGCAAAAAGGCCTTATCTGCAGGTAAAATGAAATGNCTTTTCTAGTTCAAACATGTGAAGATTTACAAATGCAAAAAGGCCTTATCTGTAGGTAAAATGAAATGATCCCAAAAAGGCAGAACTGCAAATATAATAGATTAAATAAAAGCAAATGTAAACAACAAAAGGAAACCAAACAGGGATCGAGGACAAAAACTAAAACAAACGTGGAATGACAATGACAGAACAGGGAGTGAAGGAATACACAAGACCGACGAGACACAGGTGATACACATGTAGGCGGGGCAGGTAATCAGGAAGCAGGAAGTACATCTAAAGACCATGGATCTATAGGCAGAACTGCAAATATAATAGATTAAATAAAAGCAAATGTAAACAAATGTAAACAACAAAAGGAAACCAAACAGGGATCGAGGACAAAAACTAAAACAAACGTGGAATGACAATGACAGAACAGGGAGTGATCGAGACACAGGTGATACACATGTGGGCGGGGCAGGTAATCAGGAAGCAGGAAGTACATCTAAAGACGCAGGGGGAGAAAATTACAAAATAATTATCTGCATAGCCATTATTGTGTTTAGCTTAGAAGTTTGAAGTGTAAAGTTTATTACTCCGTTTTCTAATATTCTCCATAGTGCAATTACATTTGTATCCTTTAGCTAAAGCATATATTTACATTTTGTATTTTTTTAAAGTGTTTAACAGGATATTGTCTCGATTTTTATGTCTTCCCATATACATACTCCAACATTACAACTTGTTAAATATGGTTCTCTAATTTCATATCAGAGCATAGACTAGTCATCTTATTATACTCAAGCTAATTTCTCGTAATATTCTGTCACCAGCAGATGGCAGGATAGCCCCCCTGTTGTCTTCCAGGGACACCATCCTAATGTTTACAGTCTATAATCCTAACTTGTCTCATGTGATTTAATTTGTCAGTGTGAAGTTATTTTTTTATATAATCGTGCGGCTCAATTCAGCGTTATAATTGCCAAACCGAATACAAAATGTAAATACAAAAACAAACAACTTATTATTTAATAAATTTGTTCTGTTAAAACATAAATTCCTCATCCATTTAAAATCAAGAGATCAAGTAAACTTCAAACAGACTTGCAACAGAGTGCAATCTATAAAATATCCCAAAAGGCAGTCCGATATTTACAACAGAAGCCCACATGGAGAATTTGTAAAAAAACATCTCGATAGTCTGATCAAACTGGGGCCGAGCTCCGAAGGCTGGCATGATCCACAGCTGTAAAGAAAAAAAGGAAACACATGAAGAAGATCAGAGTTGACTTTTTTTAATCACAAATACTGAACCAAAATACTTACAATTATATTTGCCAACATCAGAAAGAGACAGACCTCCTTCAGAATTCTTCTCTTCCAGTTCAGTCTCTGCTGAGGCCTGGTGATTTCTCCAACAACACTTGGCTGTGTGAGCTCTTGAAACGCACCAGAGCTGGTTGGCAACACCGACTGTCGCTTTACATGAAACGGCTCCCTGTGCAATCCCCCGATTATAAAATAATTCTGCAGTCCAATCTGGATCACCTGCATTATGGCCCACACTAAATTGAGCAAGTTGATCAAATCTATCATTCCTGTTGCCACCACAGCAACAATACTAAAATAGCTGATCAGAAACTGCCCCAGAGAAGACCCAAGTAGCAGCCCTACATCCAGACTTCGAGTTGGGTTCTTCTCAGAGACATGCTCCCTGCGGTCCAGAGCGTGCACTACCAACCCAACAACAGTGGAACCACACATCAAAACCACAATCACTATATTGGTTATGAAGTGCATTGGCAAACCTGTGTCTTTCTTATCGTCTTCCATTTGACTCCCAATCTCATAAAACACAAACGTGACGAGGCCGACCAGAACCAAAAGCACCCCAACCACAGGCCCCAAACACACGTCTTTTGCATGAAACTTAAAACTGTGGTGGTGAGTCTGGCTTGCAACTATTCGTCCCACGTTTTTCCACATGACGAAGGCCATGGTTGAGGCAAAGAGGCTGTACTCGATGTTGAAGGGATAGAGGTAGTGGTACGCTCCTTTGAAGATCTTGCACGCAGACTGGTTGCACTTGCAGGAGTTGTCGCCATAAGAAACTTGGAAAGGAAAGAAAACAAAGGAAATGCATGTATATATAGGATTCTTCTTTTGAATATTCGTAAGTACCCATTTGCATTTGATTGGTGTTATTCTCATAAAATTCAGGTAGCACAGTTTGATGGAGTGATTCTTCCATCACTGCCTCCATCCAAACTACCAGGTTTGTCAAGAGGGTTATTGTGAGGCCACACCTGAAATAGAGACGAGAATACTGTATACAGGTGAAACTCGGAAATTTTGAAGTAAATGGACTTTTTGACGTTAATATTAACATTTATCAACGTTTATGGACATTGGTCATCTGCCCCTTATGGACCAATGGCTGTAGGTGCTTTTATCAATGCATTTGTGTCAAACGGTTTGATTTTCTGATCTGTGTTGGTGAATTCAAAGGTTTTCGTTAAGTCCTCCAAGATAACTGCTGTTGCGATTTTAGGGTTATACAAGAATACATTGAATTGAAATTCTATAGTAATCTGTTGCTACTGTTTTTAAAGTTTTTATTATGTCCTGTACAGTGTCCTTGGGTGTTTTGAAAGGCGCTTTTAAATAAAATGTATTATTATTATTATTAATATTGTTAAAAAGTCAATTTAATTCTGTAATCCAATTTACAATATGAAACTAATATGACAGACTCAATACATGCAAAGTGGATAAAGGATATGTCAAGCCTTTTTATACTATTAGTTGGTTCAAAACGGAAAAAAACAACAATATAACATGTTAGGAAATTGTAATATTTTGAAACAATGGACTTTAAACCATATGCCATCTCAATCTCAAAACAGACTCAGCATTTGTCACTTTGCATGTAACCAGTCTATATCATACATTGGTCTCACATTTTAGAATACAGAAATAAATGAACTTTTTAACAATCTCTAGACAGTAATTCATATTTCAACATTTTCCAAAACAAAATGTTATCTTTATCTGCATACTTACCAGGTTATATTTTTGTTAGACAGGGCACAATCTTTGGCATGAGTCAGAAAGAAGTGCGTCTAAGTAAAAAGGTTCATTTACACAATAATAGAAAGAATAATAATTAATGCAACGAGAAGACCTTTTGTACCTGCACAAAGAGAAACACCGCTTGGATGACTGGAAATGCTATTTTAACACCCGAGCCGCTCTCACACTCAATATATCCCACGTAGCTTGAAATCTTCAGAACATCCATCAGGAGACTGAGGAGACCAAACACCACAAGACCAGCTGGAAAATGAGGATATTTATTCTCAACAAAATGAAAGAAATAGGAAAAAGGGGCCTTACCTCGGAGCCACACCGGTGCAGCGTGGACGTCTTTTGAAAACTTAAGTTGATCTTTTTGGAAGGTGTGGACCATGTAGAAGACCATCCATGCCATTGTGAGCGTGAGCAGTATGATAAGAAACACTTGTCGATGCACAGAGGTGATAGTGACGTAATTAAAAGCACTGCCACAGACTATGGCACAGCCCAGGAACAGAATATTGATGCAGATTATTCCAGAAATAAGTTTTCCGCTTGTATTTTTGGCCTGCTCCACCGTGGGCCCCAGCGTACTGCCTTCTTGCGCATAGGCAATTGTAATACTTGATTGGTCAGCCGCATCAACTCTGTTATTATTGGTCATTCTTATCTATAAAATGAGTAATTATATAACAGGATCTGAGCTGCACATTCCCAAACGTAAAGTGATTAGCGACCAAAGAAATGCAAGAAACGGCATATGTCCTGTTAAAGAGATTGCACTGTTATCTGCTGAGGAACTTTTTTTGCATAGTTTGATCAACTGTCAGAAAAAACATGGTTCAACCCTGAATATAGCACCATTTTCACTATGTCAGCCATAACACTGCTGCCAAGCCCTGTTGTGCTCATTCATTGACCTAATTAGCTTCACCTGACAGCCTGAAGCAAGCAGCGGGTAGGACCTAATGTGCTTCCAGAAATACTTATATACAGGTTCCAATGATATGGTTTGATTCTTTTATGATTATATTTCCATGATTTTATGGTGGAAAACTGGATGCATAATGAGCTTTATCTTCTGTCCAGGCTAAACTACTAAATATAGCCACTTTTAAAGCTGAGGGGACTATACCTGACTTTGGCCTTTTTAAATCTAGACTCAAAGCTCATTTATTCAGACTGGTTTTTAACACTTCTAACACTCATTTTTACGACGGCACTATTTTAATGTTTTGTTGATTGCTATTGAACCGTTTTATTGTTTGATTGCGTGGATGTTTTAATGGATTTTATGTGATGCTATTGTAAAGCACTTTGTTCACCTTGAATGTTGTACAGGGCTCTATAAATAAAATTTGATTTGATTGACCTTTCAAACCATAATAAAATGAGCTAACAAAGTCCTTCCTCGCTCTCAAAACAGATTGGTTTTATGACTAGTTTTCACATGCATACATTTTTGGCCTTTTTCTCATTTATCTATTTCAGACAGAAATGTGAAAAAGAGAGGACCACCCTTACTCGGCCAATCAGCTCTCAGCCCAAAGAGGCGAACAGTGAATCACATACACTCTTTCTCACAAATATGAAAAGATTAGATGTTTTCTAATGAGTCAGCATGTTGTGGTCTGCTTTGATAGACTGTTTCTGTTGGGACAATCAAAATTAAATTCCTTATGAAAGACAAAAGTTAGGTAACCCAGCTTTAACATTAGAACCCCCAAAAGCAGCCAATTTGACGGTCTTTAGTTTTGTAAGTGTAATCACTCAACATATGTAAATCTTTGGTTTTCATAACTTTGTGACTTTTTCTGTTTCTAAATGTAGTTTATTTCTGCGTCATTATTTTTTATGAAATGTTCGTCTTGAATAGAGCCAGTAGCAGCTCCACTAGTTACCATAGCAACATAATATTTACTTGCTGCCAGTTATCATTTGGTAGCCCTTCATACTGTATTTCAAATCATATTAACTAGCACTTAGTAAAAGCGAGCAAAGAATTAGAAAAAGAGTGAGATTGACATGCACATCCAATTCTAAGTAGCGTGCAAAAAGTCGAAAATAGATCAATGAACAAAATTGAGATGACACTGCACAGCTTTTGCTCCCAAGAGATTTTAATTTTCACATAAAAGTTTGTATGTCTGATGAAGGGTAGTAACCCGAAACGTCACATTGTGTGGTGAGAATTAAAATCTCTTGGGNGTGACTTTTTCTGTTTCTAAATGTAGTTTATTTCTGTGTCATTATTTTTTATGAAATGTTCGTCTTGAATAGAGCCAGTAGCAGCTCCACTAGTTACCATAGCAACATAATATTTACTTGCTGCTAGTTATCATTTGGTAGCCCTTCATACTGTATTTCAAATTATATTAACTAGCACTTAGTAAAAGTGAGCAAAGAATTAGAAAAAGAGTGAGATTGACATGCACATCCAATTCTAAGTAGCGTGCAAAAAGTCGAAAATAGATCAATGAAAAAAATTGAGATGACACTGCACAGCTTTTGCTCCCAAGAGATTTTAATTCTCACATAAAAGTTTGTATGTCTGATGAAGGGTAGTAACCCGAAACGTCACATTGTGTGGTGAGAATTAAAATCTCTTGGGAGCAGAGTCATTTTTTTCAAAAAATTCTTGCATCTGTTGAGGCAATTTCTCAGAATTCTATTGATTCGAGTGAGAGCAGTCACAATGACGGCTCTGAGAATTCTCATAGTTTCATAATTGTCCTCATGTTAAGCTAACATTGGACATGGGGACGATTGACCTTACACAATCAGTTTAATTTTTCACCGATTACCTGCTGTGACAGCTTGTTTTGGCCATAACCTGCAAGGATCAGATGAGTCCTTGTGCTTGTCACGAGATTAAAATACAAAGTCCGGTTTGGCAGCTCACCATGTCAGAAACCTCCACGATGCTGAAAACACCGGATCTGCTCTTGTTCCTTTGTATGATTTGTACAGTGGACGCCCTGTACAAGCAATGGATCCCTGACACCAACTTTGAGAACCGGACCAACTGGGACAGCGGAGTGGTCCCATGTGGCAACTCTGTGGTTCATTTTGCTGCTGACAGGAAAGTGTCTGTGTATGTGGAGACTGCCCATGCCGTCAAAGAAATGAGAATGCCTATTTCTGGTGAGTTCATTTTAAATTCAGCCGCAGGATTTTTTGTCTCCAGTGGAAATGATCCTGGCTGCGAATCCACTACAATCAAATTCAAAAACGCAGATTCTTCCAAGTGGGTGGACCCAACTTTGTGGCAAGCAGCTGCAACTCAAGACGACCTCCTGACTAAGAAGTTCATATTTGCAGTGCACGAGGAGAGCATCCCTTGTCGCTATGACGACGTGGTCTTCAAAGCCAGCTCCTCGTTCAAAGTGGACACCAGTTCCAATCAAGCTCACATACCTGTACAGTCTGTTTCTATATTGGGGAAGAAGTTTCAGGATTCTAATGAGTTTTCCCAGTATCTTCAAAGCCAAACTGGACAACTTCAGTTCCACGGGTCGTCTTCTGTCTCTGTGGGAGCCTCTGCCTGTTCGGACCCGACTGGCTGTGACTGTGGCAACTCAGCGATTCACCAGCACATTTGTGATACAGTGACTTGTTCTCCTGCTTCTTGTAAAAATCCCTTATTCCCCACGGGACACTGTTGTAAAGTTTGTGGGGCTATTGTTAGCATTCGATTTGCATCAAACTTTCAACTTGAGACATACAGGCAAAGAATACAGCACCTTTTTCTTCTGCTCCCTCAGTACAAATCAGTTCAGGTTGCCATGTCCAAAGTCTTCAAGCCAATTAGACTAATGGAATTGATCCCATTTGGTTCAAAGGCAGAAATCCAGGTGGTAGTTGTAGATGATCTTAAAGGTTTGCAAGCAGAAGCATTAGCCAGAGAAATAGTTAAAGATGCCAATTCTCATGGTTCTAATTTAGGAATAGATGAAGCTGGATTCCAAGCTTCCTCAGGGAACATCAGTCAGTCTGGAAATGCTGGCATGATAGTTGGAGTCATATTTGGGCTTCTGATCATGATTGCACTTATTTCTACTTTAGTTGTTTTGGTGAATAAAAGGGTGGTTAGTTTACCTTCGCTCCCACCGATGCCGTCCATGAGCTGGTTACAGAGAAGGAGCGATGATGACCTTGGAGGGTCTTTGGATCAGGGCTATGACAACCCCATGTTTGACAAGCCCACAGTGCTGCCTGAGATTCCCAGTCTGTACGCTCCTGAAATCAACATGTCTATCTCACTGGGGCCGTCACAGGTGCACTTTGTTAATCCTGTTTATGATGAGAAAGAAACTGACTTCAATGCTTAAGTTTAACAAGTTTAGCTAGATTTTAAACAAGGAGCATATTAATTTAAAATAGTACACTTTAATAGCCACTTGATGGTGGGAGAATCACTAACCGTTCAGCAAATAATCTCATAAAAAAACATTAGTATGTTGAAGCAAAATGTTCGTAAATGATACAATATATTGACTTGCGTGTTTGCCTACGCTACTATAAGTATAAATATGTAAAACTATGTAGGCCCAATTAAAACCGCTGAGGTCACGAATTTTCAAACTTCTCAGTCAAGGCCGTAAAATCAACTTCATATATACTGCCTATGCGTGTCACATCCAGCACTGAGTGCAAAGTACAGAGG
>JAPMNZ010921094.1:0-20350 GCA_029875035.1 Pomatoschistus microps
ATATATATATATATTAGTCAAAGGAAATTGCAAAAACTGGAATGCGTAAGTGCAGTACTTCTATTGTGTATATGTGAGGTTCCAAATATAGTAAGGTTGAACTACTTCTTCCAGTTAATTGATTTATTATACAAAGTAGCTTGTTTACAATTGCCTTGAATAATTGGTTCAGAGCCTTTCTGAACCGCAACCCTCTAAAGCGATGATGTAGCAATTGTTGTTGTGCCCTTAGGCAAGACACGTCACCATGATTGCTTTTTTTTTGCGGCAGCTGTGGCTACAGTAGTTTGAATATGTTTATGTATAAATCATAGATTATGATCAAACGTACTTAATATGTATTTAAGGATTTTCTGTGGAAAGTTTCAAAAGTGATATCTTATTATTTGAAGCTAATGGATGGATTACTCGATTTATGCAGGCTCAAATTGTCTGCTAAGGCGAGCAGCATTCTTACAACCACTAATAGGAATAGATCTTTACCCTTTGTTTTGTGAACACACTCTGCAGGAACGTTCTCACCCAAACAAATCTTCTCATTGTTACAGAATGTGAATTGTTTAAATTCAGGAAAAGTTTCTAAACTATATGCATCTGATAGACATTTCTTTGTCTTAACTCTCCCGTAGGAAAAAATCCAGAGGATGTTGTGAAAAGATACACGGACAAGATAAAAGTGGCACCAGATGAAGTAAGTACAAAAGAGAAATGTGCCCATAGAAAGGACAGTCTGTCACAGTTTGACGTCTCAAAAATGTGTGAAAGTGTCATAAACGCACCCTGTCGGCCCAATGGCAGATCACGTCTTGTGTTTGGTTATTCCAGGACTGTACCATCTGCATGGAGAGGCTGTCCATGGCGTCGGGATATGAAGGTGTCCTGCAGCACAGAGGAATCAAGCCAGAGCTGGTGGGCAAACTTGGCAAGTGTGGCCACATGTACCATCTGCTGTGCCTCGTGGCCATGTACAACAATGGCAATAAGGTGAGTACAGACGCTGCACGCAACAGGACTCGTACAGAAGATCCACCTGTAAAGACCATGAAAAGATAATCCTCCAGAAACTGACATGACATTTCATTCAATCCAGCATTATATTGCATTTAGTAACTAAAAATCTAAACATCCTGACATTTGTGTGTATTTTACAGTACTGCTGTTGCTTTATACACACTGTCCTGACAAAAAAAAACATTAACCACTGATATTGACCCATCGTTCAACAAATTTAAATGGCATATTTCCCATACAATATATTTATCTTGAATACATTTTATGTGGGTTTTTGTGTTTAACAATATTTGAACATAAATGTTTGTATGATTGTTATATATCCTTAAACAATACCTCTACTTTTATCTGCAGGGAATATTGCCACAATCTTCTATTGTATAATCTATAATGCATTCCAAGCCAATTGTTTTTAATTTATAATTTATACTTAATATATTTGCAATCTTGATCTTATCAGAAAGCATTGGATCTCTTTCACGGTTGTATGAAAGTTCCCCATGAGTCAATATTTGGTCCTTTGGGGTGGAAGCTGTGCAAGGGTGGTTAGCCTTATTCCCCTTTTCTGTCAGAGAAAGCCTAAATATTGTTGATTAGTGAGTGTGCTAAAGGCCCAATTATTGATGGTTTTAGTTAAAGTTTAGAAGGAGAGTGACTTGTTCTGTCTTTAACAGGATGGCAGTCTTCAGTGCCCCACATGTAAAACCATCTACGGGGAAAAGACCGGAACTCAGCCTCCTGGGAAGATGGAGTACCATGTGATTCCCCACTGCCTCCCCGGATATTCTGACTCCAAAACCATCCGCATCGTTTATGACATTCCTGCTGGCATCCAGGTCAGAGATTTCTTTAATTTCTTTAAAACTAGAGAAACACATTGTTGTTGAGGGAAAAGCCATGTGAAATCCCATTCTAGTATGTACAGCAAAAAGGACACATTCCCTGCAGTCAAGCTCTGGCAGAAATTGTTTTATTTTTTGCATTTTTGAAATTTCAACACCTAGAATGTTCTGGTCATAACTGGGCCATGTTTGTCCATCAGGGTAGATTCAAAAGAAGCTTCAGTAATCGTGAAATATTTGTTCCCAGTTCCCAGAATCAGACAAATTGAAAGTTACTGCATAAGTTCTGGGGCAGAGGAACATGCTTTGGATACATTATGAGCAGAAAGCAGATTTATGGCTTGTATATGGAGGTCGTCTGCTTCTTGAGTGTTGCTCGGGGTTGATTTGTTAAGGTTGTGCAGGAGAAGTGGGAGGTATATTTCATCCTGACTGCAGAGAGGAGATTTAATAGAGTCAATACAATGACCTTTTCCCACCAAAGCAGCAGGATTAGTGCCCCATGGGAAAACGACGTTACTGGAGGTCAGTGGACAGGTCGGGTCAGTAGAGTACAATGTAGTATTTCACACTCATGTTTACTCGCTCACAATTAAAGAGTCGTTCTTATTCCATGAAATATCATTGATATTTATTATCTTTGAAATTAGACACTGGGCTTTGGGCCGGATAAATTGCAATGATACATTTTCAAGATCTACATTGTGGAAGGGTGTTCCAAGCGTTTTTTTCAAAATAGTTCAGGAGAAAGCTTGCCTGCTTTTGGATTTGACTGCACATTATTGATAAGATAGAGAAAAGTTGAGATTGTGTTTTTTTTGGCCCAGCCCCAACTTGGTTTTTCAAAAAGTAAAATAAAAGAGGTTTGACGATGACCAATTTTAACCAATGCATTCCAAATGCATTTCTTTTATACCTTTTGCCTAACATTTGCATATTTCTCCTGTTTGTGAGTGCTTCCTTTAGTCTACCTGTCTTTCTGTTCTTTTACTGTGTGTTGCATCACAAAATGCGCCCACTGCGGAAAAAAAGGTTCTTTTTATACGATGAAAGCTGATCAATGTGTAACGTCATATTATATGACATTTATAACAGTCTTTATGATATATTCATAACATCCTTGATTCACATTTCTATTTTCAGACCAATGAGCATCCCAGTCCTGGAAAGAAGTTCAGTGCAAGAGGCTTTCCAAGACATTGCTACCTCCCTGACAATGAGAAAGGCAGGAAGGTGGGTAGTTTAAATTGCATTCCCACTAATTGCTGTATTCCCATTTTTATTTAAATGGCTGCATTTATCAAGCATCCATATTTACATCTTAGTGGGACTTCATGTGTATCATTGCTACTTTGAAATCTTTTCTGTTAGATTAGATTAGATTAGCTTTATTAATCTCACAACAGGAGAAATTTACATGTCACATTTGGCATGGATAGAACAATCAGAATTGTGCAAGAGTCGGAAATGTGCAAACATGTTAATGCAGGAAAAAACATATAGAATATTATGTACAAGTCGGAAAGAGAAGAGAGCCGAAGTGACGAGCTTCACAGCGGGGCTGGCGCCGGAAGTTACATTAACTTCATACGTTTTGTAGTACGAGATGTCTACTAGTACTTACTTATACTTTCTGGACCATTAGGCGCACCTGTATATAGACCACACCAGCAACATTTTATAGAAAGTACATGTCCACATATAGGCCGCACAGGAATATAAGCCACAGGGGTTCATGCTGTGAGAGATTATGCTTTTAACTGGTCACAGCATGATTTAATGACAAGGTGTTTAACAGCTTAACCGTGAGCTTCCATGTCGGTACTCATTCATCTATTATCTATTTTGAGTGTACTATAGCGACTAAAACTTGATGAAGTCAAAAGTAATTAGTCCATAAACTCTGCTCTGACAACTCTACCACACTGAAAATCCCATTTGATGCATCGCTATATTAGCCACAGGGTTCAAAGAATGAGGAAAAAGTAGTGGCTTATAGTTTGGTAATTATGGTACTTGTTTTTCTATGATTCTTGAACATTTTAGGTTTATATTATTCTACTTGATCAGTTCCCAGTCCCTCATACATATTTGCCTTTCAAATGTAGGTTCTGAAGTTGCTGACCATGGCCTGGGACCGCCGCCTTATCTTTACCATTGGGACGTCCAGCACCACGGGCGAGACGGATACTGTGGTGTGGAATGAGATTCATCATAAAACTGAATTTGGCTCCAACCTGACAGGCCACGGATACCCCGACTCAAACTATCTGGACAATGTCCTGACCGAGCTGGCAGCACAAGGAGTTGGCGAAGACAACTTAAAGGACTGATGGCTGTTGCTGATTCGTCGTTCATGTCAGGGAGCATTGCATGATGGTCCAACATGCCGCCCACAAACTCACACTGTGGCCGCAGAAACTACATGATATGGTTATGAGTAATATTTTGATTCATGTAACCAGAGTTTCCCTGTGAGCATGTAGTTCACACCATATTTAAAGGTGTCAGAATGTTGGCAGCTGGAGGTCAGTGGATGTTAATTGCTTGTCGCGTTGCTTTTGTAGTGATGACGATGCCGACTTTGTGTAAAAGCAGAAACAGTGGAACGATGTCAGATGGCTAACGCCTCAAAATGAATGTTATTCGCGTTAACATTTCCACACAGTGATGTCGAAAGATCTGCTGTTTTAGCTAAGTGTATAGCACTGATTTTTGATGGTGAATTCATTATTCTACCATATTTTACAAATTATTTTTCATATTTCTTGAGTTCATGCAATACAATTCTGGCTTTAAAAGTGCTCTGGGCAGGGTTGACATTTTAAAAGCAGCCCTTTGAGTAACCCTATGGTGTGCATGAAGGATTTCTGTCAGAACCGAATTTGTTATTGTGCTTAAGCTTGTGAAGTTGTGTTTCGGAGGGACCTGCTGCAGTTTGAGGTTGCTCTCTCGGCAGTTTGTTGCTTAGTGAAGGATTAGGTTGGTGAGCAAAGATTTGGTGCAATCCAAGGTTAAACTCATTTGTTCTGGTCTATGTTGACACTGACCCTTGCAAATATACTGCCCACGTTCTTGTTCTTCTCGCTGTTAGAGCAGCCGCTTCCTCCATCGTCACAGTCCACTATGACATGTAACTGGGCATACTGCCTTAGAGCCCTTGGAGAGAATATTGGCAAGTACACCAATGTCAGTACAGGACTAGTGATGGCTGCATACTGAAGAACTACAACTTTTGCTATACCTCTTTGAGTCATCAGATCCAAGTCTAGAGGCGGCTTGTTATTGAGGCCACGTCTAGTATCTGGTCCTCTCGTCACCAGCATACTCTTTGAATACCACCGCTGGTCTATTAGCTGATACCATTTCTTGCCCTGTTCCCTTTAGATTTCATGTCCTTGAGCTGGGGACGTCTTGAAGGTCCTAAATGGAGATTGCTTTCTTCACTCTGAGATAAAAGATTAAGCTGCATAACTCTCCATAAATTTACCCAATCAATTTAAGTTTGCGGAGCCGAGTTGGTGTGTGTGGGCAACAAGCAGCTGTGAGCTACATTATGGGGTGAATCAAAGTCTTCCATAGCACTTTGAGGCAACTGTTTGATTCCATGTTTGAATTGTATTTGCAAGCCTTTTTTTCAGTTTGTTTATAACCAGCTTGCAACGCTTTGAAGACTAATATATTACACATTTCCAGATGTCTATGTACCTTTAAGATGAAGCTCTGTCCGAGTCGATGGTGTACGTTTATTTATTTTTATATAATCTTCTCTATTAACATCTTATGCAGGGGCCACATATTGATCGGCGCAGATTAAAGTGAATATATAGAGGCAGTTTCAGGATCAGGGACTATGTGTGACGGCTGATATGTGAAGAGTAAAGCATTGTGCCGCTGTCTTCATGTGGAGTGAAGGGTTTTCATAATAAAAACTATTCACAGGGAAGCTTTAATATGACCATTACCCCAAGTGGCTGCTCCAATTTTCATTTGGCCAGCATGAAAATGAGAGTCATCATCTTGAAGGCGTTACACATACCAATTAAAACACTTGTCTTGGCGCGTTTTAACAAAATATTAAATTGTAGAAAATTACCCACAGTTCTAATGATGAATTGTTTATCTCTTTAGCGACTAAAAAACATCCTTATTTTGTGTTTTGGTGCACTAAATTGTGTTCTCCTCCTTGTGTATTAAAGCAATACTCATCAATTATCAAATATTTCAGTTCCACCTTGTGTATTGTAGTTTTATTTCCTTTTTAATGCATGCTTATCGTATCATTTCGAAGGGAGAAAAAAACAATTTATTACTATGCGCCTGCTTTCAATGCATACATTTTATGATTCTGATCTACACAAGTCCAACACCCTTTACAAAAACGTGACGGCTGCAGTCGATGCTTCCAATGTTCAGGGAATCTCGGTGTCTTTGAGTTTCTTTGCGGATCCATCTGTCGGTTTAACAAACACGAGCGATGTCGGCCCTTTAGACTTTTCAGGTTTGTACAGATTCTGTGGACTTTTGTGTTTGTCTCAAAGTCAGAGAGATGATGGTGTTTATGCAATTTACTGTTTCGTCAAAATATATATATTCTACATTTATACTTGCGTGTAGCAACATGGCAGATCTTTGTTTTTTCAAATGACGATGGATGTTTCCTTATGGGGTTCCTACCTCCGTTTTTAAAATGAAAGGTTGAGATCTGAGGATGTCCATGCAATGTATTAGAAAACATATATTTTTATGTCTTTATGACTGATTGTGCTTAAAAGAACTATACCAATGTGTATCAGTGTGATACATACCATATGTGTTTTTTATTGTATTATAAGTGAGACACTTTTATCCAGGCACAACATAGTTCAATATTCACCACCCACCGATCAAGTTTAGCTGGATGTCCATGTGTCAAATGTAATGTCAGGAAACAAACCAAAAAATCAAGCAGGTCAGATAAGTTTTGACTGATTGACTTTTGACTTTTTTCAAAAGTTTGCACTGGTTCAAAAGCCACAAATGCAAAGATGGACCAGTGGGATTGGAACCAGACGTTGCCAGGTCTGATAATGGTCACAGTTAAGCCTGATCGGTGAAGCTCCTTTGTGTCTGCTGCAACTGTGCTACTTGCTCATGAATACGGTCTTGCTGCATTTGTGTGTGGGAGTGAAATGAATCTAGGTTCATGTCCTTTAAAGATACAGTAATGTTCTCCTAGAGGTGCATGTTGACCTGTGAGCAAGTTCAACAAATAGCTTTTCTATGTGCAAAATGTCAAAGCTACAGTAGAGAGTAGAGCGGTGACTTGGCACTGTGCGTCTGAAGCAGAGGTGTCCCGGAGCAGCGCTTGGCCACTCTTCTGACCCGTAAACCACATGATTGTTTTTGCATTTTTCAAGTGCCCATTTCACACTTTCTCTTGTAAAACGATGTCTTCATATTAACATATATAGTCATTGGTTCAACTATAAAGGGCTTCTAATTCCTAATCAGTCTTTATTGGATGGTGATGACATTGTTGCATGTATGTGTCTTTCTTGTGGAAAATAAACATACGAACAGCAGGAGAATTGGTTCGACCTTTTTGTCACCTTGGCTTTTATTATCTTATCCCATAATTCCCTTGTCCTTGGACATAGTTCTGCATCTCATTAGAAATGAGCTGAGCTAGTTTTACAACCAGTGCTTTTACGTTTTACCCTAGTGCAAAAAAATGTCAGTGTGCAGTGCTCTGCTTCCTAATGGGCTTTTGCATAACAAGGTCCACTACTGCCACAATACTACTACATATTATTAGCACCGGAGGTTACTTGGCAAATGCAAACGTGTTGTACATTTCCTTCTCAACTGGTCTTGGGACATTCTAATTCTTCCGTCATACTCCACACTGTTACGAAGACTACTTCCAGAACTAAAACGGCGTTAGCACAAAGGTTCAAAAATAAAAAGTATTTATATATATATATATATACTGTATATATATATATATATATATATTATATATACATATATATTATATATATATCCGGTTATTACATGAATATAGTTTTTAGTGAGTCATGAGCAAACACAATCGAGATGTTTTAATCTGTTTTAATGTTTGTATTTTATTGAGTACATTTGTTTCTGGTTCACAGTTAACAACAAACAACTGTGTTGCAAATTAAAATGTACAATGTTGAACTGGTATTTCTACATAGTGGAATAATTAAATACAAAACATAGGACTCATGGGAGCCTTTTGATTAGGGCTGCAAGATTAATAGCAATCGAATTGGCATCGAATTCAGTGGCCACAATTGCAAAATAATTTTTCAGTTGACATTTCCTGTACACACATGAAATTATCTTGTTGCATATTTTACAAATCAGGCTATCCCTGAGTTTAGAGCACTGAAACAGTCTTGAAATACAAGGATCACTGCAAATGTCAAAAACCCATGTTTGAATAAGGTATTTCTCTAAATTTGAGTGAATGTCAAATGTTGTAAAGGTAGACAGGAAGATGAAAGGCAAGTTCACTATTAATACTTTGTTTTAAGAGATTTGCTTGTCATCTGACTTTGAGCATTTGTCAAATAAAGATAAATACAACTTACTTCAAACATCTGTTTTGAAGTTTCAAATGTCTCAAATTAGAACGTTCCTTGAGGATTTTGATCATGATCTTTCATCACAATGTGATTCTTGGTGCAGCCCTATTTTAAGGTCATTTTGTCCAAAGTCTGGATGTATTTACAATCGTGTCTCTTGTCTTCAATGGACAAAACAACAGGCCATAATATGTATTTATGTTGTGCCCACAAGATTGATATTGTTACTTTACAATTCATGCCTGGATAACAGACATTAAGTTACAAATAAAAAATATGTAAAGTAGAAAGTGAAATTGCTTCAGAGGGCTCTGGCAATTGGGCTCTGTGTGTTATGGCTTTGAATTTAGAATAGTAATATTCAAAAGGTTTCTTTTTCACAATAGTGTAATTGACTTGCACATTTAAAGAAAACATATTTAACTTTTAAAAAACATGCCTCACTTTAAAATTAACAAACATGATGACACAAGCCAATAACAGTGGCACGTATGTTCAATATATGATAGTTTAAATTGAAGGTAAATGTTACCCATAAAACATTTTACAATGGCTTCTGTAATTAATACTAAACTAAAAATAAAACGCAACACAAGCAAATGAAAAGTGAGCTGGATCTGAAAAAACACTGGCGTAAGTAATAGCACCAAACAAAAGCATTAACGTGTACAATGCACTGGTGGTCTCACTCTGAAATAAAGTGCTACATCTATGTGACCAATTTAAAGTATTTATAAAATAAGAACAATCATACAAAGCAATATTTAAAAGATGCTTTACAAACTGTACATTACACTAAAACAAAAAGCTCTGCTTTGCATAAAAACTTACTTCAGTCCTGTACAATATGTTCATATACAGTAAAAAAGCTTGTCACATAAAACGAGTGGACCGAGGCATGCAACAAATTGCTTGTTATCTACATAAGAGGGAGATAGATCTTCAAAGACCTCTTCATAATCCTGTGTCTGCTCTATGGCAGCTGGTGGCACAGAGACATGAGCCTTTGCTCAAATATGAGTGTGTTCCTCCGCAGTGCCATGTCCCGGGGTCTTGGGGTCCCAGGGCTGGCGCTTCAGTGGTTTAGTATGACACAGTTGGGGTCTTCCTTCTCTCTGCGCTGGAAGGCGTTGTGGGCCTTTTCCAAATCTGTGATCACAGCCAACAGACGCACCGGGACACTCACCGCTGCTTTTGTCTTTGCGTTGCATTGTGCCCCCTCTACAACAAATACACACGATTGTTGATCACATCTCTCTTATGTTTTTGTGTCGGTGGATTTGATAACTTATTTTTTGTTTTTCTAAAAATCTAATTAATTTAATCTAGACTAATAATCTATTTAAATAGCAGTAAAGAACTCAGTTGAAATCTAATTACAGCAACTATTTGTACCAGAGGGTCACCCTACTATGTTGGCCTCACCTAAATGAATCTTCTTTTCTTTATTGCTGGACTTCTTATCAGCTTCAGAAATCTCCAGATACTTCTTCCTGCAGCAAAGCAATAATCATCTCATTAGCATACATTACATTTTCTTTCGTCTCAGCAGTAAGTGTGAGAGCTGTGACATCAGCGTGTTGCAACACTGCCCTCAAGTGCTCTGACTGTGCACTGCAGATGTATATGCTTTGCTTTGAGACCTGAGTTTGTCCTTTCCCTGGAGAAGTTGCTTGTAAATAGTTTGGGTTTCAACATCTGGGTCAAGTGGGTCACTCCAATCGCCGAGGGTAACCGCAGAGTGAGTTCTGCTGCAGCCTGCGACTGCGTGGGAAAAACGCACTTATATGAGTTCAACAGAATATTTTAACTACCATGTGTTATTTGTAGAAAAGTGGCCATATAAAAGGTACCATTTCGATCGGTCTGCAGACAGCACGTCCATTTCCCGCTGCGATGAGCTCCCGGGTGGAACGATGGCAGCATGCGCTCGTTATAGATACTAACTTTTCTGATAGCAGAGAGCCACTGGTTTAACTCATTTACATTCTGTGAGGAGAAGTAACAGTTAAACTCAAGGTACACACCACTCAGCATCTAGATGTGTGGAAAGTGGCAATCAGACTTCTTGTAATTCCCATTTTTATCTACTATTTAGCTGGATAGTGTTTCAAAAGGAGAACATGCTTCTTTAAGTACTTGTTGCTCTAAATTGACAATGAAGTACAGGAATGTGGGTAGGGATAGGTGATAGGTGAAGACGAGAATATTGAGAGCACTTTAGCTTTTGATAAATAACAAAATGGACATAAAAATGGCATAAATCAAAATGCAACTTCAGTAAGTAAGTTAACTATAGCAGTAAGTCATAGGGAAGTACTATACCCTGGTTTAAATGTTAATTTAGCATAATATGTTAATTTTGATCTTTTAATTGAGACAAAGATTACTGGTACATGTTTGTGTAGAGTTCAAAGTGGGAATGTATTTGAGAATAATCATAGACCAAACATAGATGGGATGTGTAAGTGCGGGTGACCTTGCACTGGATGTATATAGTGTGCAGCTGTCCGTCGTTGTCCTGGGTGATGACCTGCATCACGTTTTGCTGCTGAAAGGCATTTTCATCCACTCTCTCCACAGCACATACGCATTGAATGGAAATTGAAGAGCGCACCTGCAACAATTCAGTCCACATAACAACTAAAATTAAGACGAGTGTACATACAGTGGTAATCACAACTCATACTGTGGAAATGAACTCTACATGTAACACGATTAGCACAGTGTGTAACAGAGAAATATTTTACTTGCATAAGATTATAAAGAGCGATGAGACATGAACGAAGACCTAATGAGATCAGCGTGGCAGAAAAACCCACTTTAAAGTGTAAATCAGCCACTTCCAATGGGAGCTTGTCTGACTGAGGCGACAGTGCTCCAATATGGAAGAAAGGGGCCAGGACATTGTCTGAGATCTGATTTGCAATGGTTGCATGAATATACAGAGCCTTCAATTAACCCTTGTCCTTTATTCTAATAACACAAAGCATATTGTAGCTCAAAGACCCAGCTCTTGCAGGCCCACCGAGATCGGCTGTCCCCACTATTGCTCAGTTGGAGTCGGGTGAATGAGACATTATCACAAGGTTAGGCTGCACACAGTAATAACTAATGATGTCCGCACAAGGGGACACACAAAAATACATTAAGCTGCAAATTACTAAAATGTTCCTCTTTGCGGACACTTGATAAATGACATCAAAGGACATCCCTGATATATCACTGAAGCATGTCAGCTGCTAATAGAGGGTGAGTCACATGACTTTAAATTCTCTAAATAATTAAAATGAATAATGCTATAGCAATATTACAGAAACAACAGATTCCTTTTCTAATAACATTCAACACTTAGATAAGATGAGTAATAATGTAAATCTGTTCTAAAAACACAAGGAGCATTTTCTTTTACGTCGTCCTGTCGACAGAACTCACCTGCCAGTCTGACGTCTTTGCGTAGGACAAGGTCTCGCTGGTCAACCAGAAATAGCGTTTTTTAAAGGCAAACCTGGACAGCAGCTGTGGCCCTTCTGTTTTATACTTCTGCAGGTAGCCCTCTTTGACTGTGACTGATGGCATGAAAACAGCTCTCTGTGGGACCTCCGACACTGTGAAGCATGCACGATGGTGGAAGTTGTTAAAGGTTGATAAGAATAGGTTGATGTTGACAACTATAATTCAACAGTTAATAGATTAATAGACCCCCCTGTTCAGTTGCCATTAGAACTAGCCTCCATGTCTAAAAGTAATGAGTTTGCAACAGTTTTCAAAAACAAGGTCCAAGGCGTCTAAATGCCATCTCCACAGCACAAATAATCAAACAGGCAGCAAGGCTTTTTGAGCAAACTCACTTACAGTTTTACCCAATACTACCCACTAGATTTCTAAAATCTGTTCTGAGCAGTTCACTCGGACAGATAGTAAACATATTCCGTGAATCTGGGACATTCCCACAGGCCCTCAAAACTGTGTCCAGGGCACTCCTACAAGGAACTGCCTGGATGCCACAATTATTGTCCTGTCTCAAATCTGCCATTCATATGAAAGATTGTTGAAAAAGTTGTCCACATACAAATGACCACATTGTTATTAATTAACAACCAATTTGATAAGTTCCAGTCAGACTTTAGACCCAGAGTCAAAGCTGGGGAGAATATACAGTCCATGGGAGAATCTATGACATTAGAACAGCCCTCGTGTTTCCATGAACCCCCCTTTAACGGCACTGAATACACTGGGGTAGGAAACCTGATCTGTAGAAGGGAGTGGTGCTTTACAACCACAACTCTGACATAAGATGACATGAAAGCAGCTAAGACATGTAGGCTAACCAGTGTAGCGTGTGTGAGCACTTGCAGTTTCTCACCCCAGCGCTCAGCCAGCTCATTACCCATGTGTTCTCTGTCCCAGCTAGTTATGAATATTTCACACCACGAAACAGCAGTATCTCTCTATCTACCAGCTGTCTTGCTCAACAGCTTGATCCCTGAACCGTAGCAGGTTAGCCCACGTAGATTGCATGCTTACCTGTGTCGTGGTCTATATCAATTAGCTTGTCCAGAAAGTCTTTGACTGAGGCCACACTGCGGAGAATAATGGGGTGCAAAGGTGCCATCCACTGCTCTTTTCCATGGCCAAGCTGAAGACCCAAGTTTCCAACACTTTGTAAAGCCTGGATGAGAAATATACTCATTGTAAGTAAGTGATCTTTATTTATACAGCTTTATATAGCTTTTCACAGAACAGGGTCATAAAGAGAAATGTATTTATTTACATTCACTCATACACTCATACTGTACATATGTGGTCATTTTATCTTAAAGTGAGCCCCCATTGAGAGTTGAACTTCTGGGCCAATCAGTGAGCAGCACCACTGGCACAGGTTGCAGGCAGGTTAGAGGGAGAGGAGAAAAACACTCAAAAACAGTGACACCTTTTTGGAAGGAATGATCCTTACAGGAATAAAATACAGTGAACGAACTGCCTAAACGTACAAATTCTATAATTTAATATGTATGTTGTATAAAGTAAGTGGACATGCAGCTCCAAGTAGAAATCTAAACTAAGAACATGCAACTGACAGAATCCAAAATCACCCCAGGTCCAAGAATCCAACCTGGGACATGTTGTTTTGTCTTTTTTCACCTACACATTATTAATGTTTATAATTTCACATTGATATGCTTTGAGCTGGCCATACCTTTCCTGATTGGTTGTCAGTGAAGAAAGACCCACCAAACACTATATATACACACCTAAAGGTGTGACATCAAATGGGTCCCTGAGGCCACTCCTGCTGCGTGGCCCTTTGTGGAGCCCACACCTGGCCTCTGGAGGAGAGGAAGTCCCCCTCATGACCACCCCTCTGAAGCTCCTCTTTGAACCAGACTTAGGCCACAGCTCACAGGGGTAAAAATAGCACCTTCCCCTTTCTCTGTTCAAGACCATGGCAACAGCACTTCAGCACCATGGACAGCAACCACCAACACCAAGCTCCAATGGATAACTTTAAGTAAAACTTACAAATAACACTTCTTTTGGAGATAAAGTATTGTGTAAGGTCTGCAGACTCCTCATGGTCTGACGTCTGCCTGGAGTCTGCCTGGATGAAGGTTTTTTATTGTCAGGATCGTAATCTTTTGCTGCACCTTTTATTGTTTTATACTGAGACACATTTCATTGTTAATAGGCTTCATAAAAGCCTGTCTCTAACATTGCTATGAGTCTTGACCCTTCATAAAATGTGTTTTGTATATTACAAAGGAAAAGTGAAAAGACAAAAGACCATAACGCTAAAAATGCATTTCTTGTCAGTGTGGAGAATAGCGGTTTTTAATGGCATCACAATTCCTGAAAACTTGATCTATTTTAATGAAATTGAATTTTGGACAGAGCATAAATCTATAGATGACTTGGCACAGGCACTACGTGGTATTGCATACCTCAGTTAGGAGTTATCCTGCTGTCAATCACACAGTGTCTGTCATTCAATATACAGTGGTGGTAAACTACTGCTGGAGCCACAGCTGTCCTGGGGCAGTTTTTCCAACACATTAGTTGGAAAAACAAATCTAATCAGAATGATCATCTTACATTGGTTGGTGCTATGAATAAAATTGATTAAAACCAGACTCATTCTAGGCTGGTAGAGTGTCTTGCCTATGGACACGACAACAGTTTAGCACTTTAAAGCTGCAGAAGCCTTGTGGCATGTGGTGTTCCCAGAGGTTTCCCATCACAGCACCATCACAAACTAACAGGCAAGTGCAATATGTTTGTCTTGTCTATAAACACTCCTGTGGATGTATATGGATGGTCTGTTTCCTGTCATCTTCCTGTAAAGCTTTTAGATAAAACAAATAATTCATGGCCTTAACGTCAATATATAATCAATAAGATGAAAAGCATTGTTTCTGCTTTGGTCCAAGTGTGATGTCTAGACAAATCTAAATTATTCATTCTGTGTATATTTCTGGATAGACGTAAATATTGTGAGTGATACCTTGGCGAGAAGTAACAGTGTACGGCTTGTGCGTGTGTCGGCGTGTTGGTCCCTCAGCTGAAACAGTTTGGGCGTCAGTATCGCAGGAGCAAAAAAACGGAGGAAGAAGAATCCACTGATGGCCAAATACTTGACATCCTGAAATGATAACATAAACAAGCATTGATGTCAACCATGCATGACAAATATTCCAAACCAGGCCACTGTTTTCCTGTTGGGTGCCAAGTTTAGGAGGTTAACTTGATTAGGGATGTGTGGATAGTTTTTCAGTATTGGGCTGGGATACCTAACTTTCAAATCATAAAAAAATATATATGTAAAATAATCCTGCTGATTAGTTCATGTAGTTACTTCCAAAAACAAACAAACTAAAAAACAATGTGAATGTTCAAATCCAGGTTTAAAAAAAAAAAAAATGTTTAGCTGTGCATACATCTTGATGATTGTATCTTCACTCTTTATTTTAAATGTACTGTCATTGTGTATGATTTTAGTAAGACATCTGTCCTCTACAGTAAACCCAACCTTCATTGCCATTAGGGCCTCCGTCAGGAACAGAATGACCCATCTGGAGGATATTTGCATATTTTTTGTGGTACAGGAAACTATGCTATACACATAAACTTGCCTTGCCTTCCTCAATTAAAAAAACTGCTTTTTCTTTTCACAGTTTAGGATCCAGGTACACAATGTACAAAAGTAAAAATCAAACTTAATGGAAAATAGCGATATCCATTTAGCGCAAGAGCTGAAGAACATTTAACATACAAGCCTAATGCAAAATCAATGGGTCGCTATAGGTTTTCTATCAGCAACTTAAATACATTCTGGTGCGATGTGGCCTGCACTGACCTCATTCTCAGGTTCGGTAAATTGCTCCTCCACCCTCTTGTGCAGCTGCTTGAAGGCCAGTCTCATGACCGGTGGACACTGATCGACTGAGTTCACGATCGATTCGATGATGCTGCTTAAATAAATCTGCAGCATCTCCACACTGCTGTCCCGCACCTCAGCCTCAGACATGCCGCCCTTAAAGGATATCCGCCTGGAGAAGAAGGGACAAACCACCACAATTTATTCAATCGTCCTATGCTTTATTATCTGACCTATTCTAAATCATGTTTCACTGGATGCTTTGAAATAAATCTACATGTCAATAAACTAATCAAAACAAATATTTCAAAATGTGTTTTGAAATTCTTCAACGACCTAAGTCCTATATATTGTCGTGACTTTACGATTGACATAAAGTAACTATCAAATCTTCCTAGCTACACACGAGTGTTCAAAGACTTCTCGAGTGAGCCTGTCTGAATTACAACAGGAGAATGCAGCCATGATTATAATCCAAAACAGTTTTTGCGTCCATAATTATATTAGCTGGCAGTTTTAATTATTGATTTTGCCAAACCCTGGTACACACCAGACTGTACAGCAAAAGACAAATAGACTGTATGACGGCTGCAGTCATGGCTGATACAGAATATGCCCCTCCCGCTCTGATGGATATCTCTAGGGGTTCAGAGCAGTTGCCAAGCAACAGACTTCTCTCCTTTTAATATTTTTTTTTTCCATTTTCGTTTGCACCAATGTCTTCCTCTCAGGGGCAAACTATAACAGGAAGCAGACTGTCTCCAGCGGCATCTTTCCATTTGACCATTTTAACGCCTATGTCGTGAACTGCACACACCAAGTTCCCGTGTGTAATACGTGTCACGCAGCACCAATGTCATTCAAACGATTCAATGACTTCAGCTTTGAAACGAGGCAGAATGGAGAGATTAGACACAAATCTTGTCGTCACCTGAGTCGGTTCAAGTCAATTTTGCATGGATCCAGTTCGATGTACTTTTTCTCTTCAAAGATCCGGTTGATGATTGGTCTCAGGACTTCATGGAGATAGAGCATTCCAACAGCCTGTCAAAAGAACCATGCAGCAAAGTCAGGACTCATACCAGCGACAGTATACGATATAAACATAACTATCAAATGCACCTTCATGAATTGTTCCATTGCTTTTGAGGCAAGTGAGTTGGACCGAAATAATGTGTTAGGATCAGCTGAAAAACAAGTAAAACATTATTATTTTCAAAACTTCAGTTTGGGCACAATTTTAGCTCAACATGCCTCTGTGTAATATACCTATGCTTCAGAATTTTACTACAGCCTAATTAACAAGCATCTTCTTATTTATTTTACAACTTCCTGTCCAAAAGCCTTTCCGTTTACAGATGTATATGGCTATGTTTGCCACATTGTACATGTGGGAGATGCTACAGAGTGTCACAGCACAGTACTACTATAGCCGTCTTTTGAGAAGATAAATACCGCGTGGGACAAAGGCTTCTCATTGGTTCTCATTCAAGCATCACAAACCTTTGTCCAGACGGAGAGAGAAATTCTTCAGACCAGTGTGATCACAATAAAATAGTCAATAGTCTAGTTAACTAAACAAAACACCAAAATCTTTCCAAAACTGAAAATGCTCAGCTGAATTTTTAGACATTTTGATTAGCTTGACAAAAGAGACAATACAATCTAACAAGAATTAAATGTAAGCCTTTACAAAGCAAATAATGTCACGCTACACACTGATATATTTAGCATGTCTGACTCAGAAATGTTGACTGGGGGACACACCAAGCGTTGTGCCGCATTACATAAATTCTTCAAGGTGACAATGCTGATATAGCCATGGCAACAGGACTTTTTTCTGCAGATATTTCTTTAAGCTTGGGTAAATGGGTGGGTGGTGTAAAGTATTTCCAGTGACGTCCTATTTGACAATATTTCACAATCAAATAGACAATTCATTAACTTCAACCTTCGAATCTAAAGGAGGTCTAACAACAACAATTGAAGAAGAATGTTTTCAAACAGAGCATCGTGCAATTGTATTTATGACAATTATATACAAAATATTTCATTACTATTTGGCCACTGATAAGCATATGTCTGTATGAGGTTTAGTATGGTGAAGAGGAGCGACTCCATAAGTGAGATTGATACCTGTACGTCTGTGTAGATTTTGCCTGAAGAGAAAACAAAGCTAAATCCTGACCTGAAGAGAAGATATTTAATTGAGCTTATTTTATTTGTATCAAAGAGAGTGATACATGAAGTTATTTTAAATTTGCCAAATAACATAATAGTGTGTTATTAAAAAAGATTGAATGTCAATTCTAGACTTACCTTCCCAAACACCCTCCTGAGCCGCTTATCCATTACTAATTATGTTGTTTGAATGACCCATTACTTTCACAAACACATTGTGTCAACAGTAAACTGTGAAAATGCTGATTAGCTATTAACATAATTATACCAGGACTAAAGTGAGGGTAAACATGAATACTGTAATAATGATCAATCAAGAATAATTATAAATAAGCTAATACTATTGTAATCAATGAATCAGCACATGTACAAATCTGTCAAATATACAGCATGGAAATTATCCATTGCGGCAAATAGCATCAACACATATAAGAGAGATCCTTGTTGAATTAAAGTTGTTTTATATTAATCACCACAAATAATTATTTTGATATTTGATGAATGGATTAATGTAAATATTGTTATTGTTAAAATATAACAACAAGATTTCTATGGAGCTTTATCCACTGTAGGATGCAAATTGCATAAATCAATGTGAATTGTGGGTCAATTAAGAGCTTATTATCACTAACTAACAGGTAAATAAAGTAATTTGAAAACTGCATGTCAGAACCTCCAAAGTATCTATTCCTTAATCAAGCACAGTCTGAATGGTGAGTCGTTGCTATAGAAACTGCTTATTATCTCCAAGTAACTGAGAAAACCAATCGACGGAGCAGAACTGAGTGTGAATTACAACATGGGGACGTGTTGTGGAGGCTTAACATGACTAACACACAAATCAGAACAAACGCACTGTTGTGGTGAGTAAGTGATTGTCATTAGGGCCATAAATACAGCACTGGGAGGAATGTGCCCACGCACTGTCGGAGCAGAGGGGGTAAAAGCCCCCAAAAAACTGTCCTCTGGCGAACTATGAATTAGTCATGCATTTATTTTCATTCAGCCAGAGAAAGAGATTAAGAATCTTTTTTTTTGTTCAAGAGCGTCCTGGCCAAGGATGTAGGACATATGATGTTAGATCGCATGTAGCAAATATAATAATGTTAACTTTGCTGCAACGTACTGTTAAATATAAAAAAGTGGTTTTCAATAAAAAACGTTCTGTTTAAATCTGACCCTAAGAAGTTATATCTTATATTTTAAACTATAGAAATCAAAATGTTGATTTATAACTACACACACAAACAAGCCCACTAACTTCGTTCATGAAAATTAATGTAGTGTATCAGTCAACACAACGAAAAGTCACAACAGAAGAAACAACGTTTTTTCATATATCCATAAATATGTGTTGAAATTCAGCTGCATTAAAACTGGTGTGCGGCACATGCACACACGTGTCTTCCAGATAATCAGCTTCAGGCTTTTTATTGTCAGAAATATGTATGTTTTTGTCACTTGTTTGTTTCCATGGACATATCTAAGTTTTATGCCAGTCTGACAAACCAAGCAAATCAATAACACCTCAGTGGAGAAGAGAATGTTCCAGACCCTCTCATGACAAGCACATCAAATGTAGAATTATTTATATGGTGATAGTACCATAGAAACTATAATATCACAAATAATATGTATAAATGTTTGATTATTAATCAACAACACAGACTTTTGCTTTCATTTCACAGAGAATGTGATCAATGCTCTTGGTCAAAGGTGGATTCGCAGCATATTAAGGAATAAACAAACAAGCTGAAGCTCTTCACTGTGCAGTCATTGTGCAGCAGTCATCCATTAAAACCATGAGCTCACCTGTGTGGTTGACCTCGCGGGTGTTAAAGTAATCCAAGAACGGCACCACGAGGCCTTGTCCCAGGTAAATCTTCACCAGTGTCATGGCCACATCCTGCCGGCTCTCCACAGTGGTCACTTCTTCAAGCATGGTCAGAGCGCTGGTCTCCTCCACCTGATGACATAACCGGCTCAGTTACAGCCCGCACCACACAGAAGGATGCGTTACTAATTGAGTCATTAGTAACTGAGGGAACCACACATAATTACACATAATACCAGGACGTACGTCTGTAGGAGAGATGACCGACTCCACCAAGAGGTCAATGAGAGGCTGGTAATACACCGACGGTAAAATACGATCCTCCACTAAACGCACCTTCAGGCGTAGCGCTCCGAGTTTACCGCTAGGAGCAGAATCAAAGCAAACACAACATTAAAAGATTGTGTGAACATTATAATTCTAAGAGTTTATCAGCATTAACTGCATTAGGCCACAGTGGCACACAGCTAATATTTTAAATAAATGCAAATGGGTGAAACTGAACGACCAGGCC
>JAPMNZ010921095.1:0-13391 GCA_029875035.1 Pomatoschistus microps
CTCATCGCTCATGTCTTGACACACAGCAGATCACACATCTAGTCATTTGACAGGAGCTTTAACACTTTGACACACATCATACATAAAAACACAATATGAAAACAGGAGTAGGGTGACATCTCATGATTAGACAAGACCAAGCATCAACGTCTGGAGACCACTGCTACAGAGGCCCAGGAGGATATGAAAGTTGGGTCAAATGTAAACAACAAAATTCCCTATGCGGAGAAAAAAGTAACGAATGTATCATATCAACTGACTCTTATTACTGCATATATGGTTCTGAAGGCCCTTTAGGTTAACCTCAGAGACAAACAGGACCGGTATTGTCTAGGAAGGCCATTCAAACAGATTTCCTGGCGTCCATGTGAAGGAGTTTCACTGAATACAAGTATATTTGTTTAGCACAGTTCGTACATAAGGCAACTCAAATTGCTTCACAAAATAAGAAAAATAAAAAAATGCGAGAAAATAAAATTACATTACATTAAAAAGAGTGAAAATAGATTCCATCAGTTTTTGAACAATGTAAGAGTAAAAGCATGCCTCACATTTTTAGGGAGATTGTAGCTGCTTAACCCTGAAACACTGCCTCCCCCTGTTTCGTCCTGACTCTGGCACCGGCAGGAGACCAAACCCTGTACTACTCAAACAAACATGTCACTGATTTATTTTAGTGCAAGGACATGGAGAGACTTGAACTCAAGAAGAGATGCTTTAATGTATTTTCTCTGAGCCACAGGGAAGACCTGAAAACTGGACTGTTGTGATTGTGCTTCCTGGCTCTAGTCAGGACTCGAGCTGACAGTGGTGTGAATAAACTGCAGCTGTCAACCATAGTCTTGTTCACATTCGCAATGACAAACTTGTTACTGACACCACTTCATCCAGTGGCTGCAGTGTTGACCCTAAAACGCCAGCAAAGACAGAGCTGACTCCAATGGCCCTCGTCATAATGAGACATCTCCCCATTTCATCTTCACACCACTGATTTGTTATTGTCCTTTTGGATTCTCAAATAGCAGCCGCTCTCTTCCCTCTTAGAAGCAATGGGATCCCTGATTACCTGTTGGCATCAAAATGATTTTCCATTTGTTCTGTCTATTTATAATTTTTGTCTCTGCTTTTCATTTCAGGTCCCACTTGCCTTTCAAATACTTTGATTTTGTTTGATGGAGCGAGTAGACTCACTTTACTGGCGCAGTCATGTAAAACAATTGTGTTAATGGCTTCGACACTGGCCGCTGAGGATTTGGAAAATAATGTTTTATTGTCTAAAAACCCTGTTAACAAATGTATAGATAATTGTGGAATAAAAAACAGAGAACATTTATAAGCCTTAAGAAATCCAAGACTCTTTGCAAATGAAAAAAAGAGGGACCTGGTTGAATGAATGCCAGCTGAGGCATGCCGTGTCGTCATTTTCACACCTGAAATAGTATAAGGTTAAGGTTGATCTGTAAGGAAATGAGTCTGAATATCTTTATGATTATAGACGTAAGGCATACTAAGTTTTAGAGGAATGGTTCAAAATATGAAATATCCCTTTTATTTATTGTATAGCATGTTTTAATTAAAACTGCGGTATTGTGATTTGTATTAATGATAATAACAATAATGATTGTGTAAACCAATCTATGTTGGTCAGCATCCCCCCCTAACTCGAAGTAATGTGGGTGAAGTGTCTTGCCTAAGGACACAGCAGCAGCTCAGCACATTACAGCCGCCCTACTGTGGCACCTGGTGTATCCGAAGGTCTCCCATCACAGTACTAGCAGGGCCTGTCCCTGCTCTGCTTAGCTTCAAAGATCTGGCAGGATCTTATTGTCACATATAAAGAAGGTGTTGCAGCATCATGGCACTTTTTGAAGTGAGCCGAATGCAGGTACTATGGGGATGTTTCCGATCAATCTTGGTGGTAAAGTGCCGACCAATGCAAATGGATAAAACTGATCAATATATTGGTTTGTATAACCAATATTGAGAGTACATTTTAATTTACTGATATCACCTTTAAGGAAGCAAATAAAATATCATAATATTAATCTTTTCTATCCATATATAATGCTGGTGGATCCAGTGACTGATCATGGTCTCTCTCTTCAGTGATTTGAATAGTGTCTGACCTCATTAGCCGTGTGCACTTCCACATGTGACCCGTGAGGCCGCGGCTGCATGTGACATGAGTGGCGTGCAGCGGCTGCTGCGATGGCTCTGCAGTTGAATGAAAGCTTCATAGTGGCCCTATGTCAGCAGCTCTGACACTTGCTGACAGGCTGAAGCATGAATGATAGCTTTTCATAAAGAAGAATGGCAGCTTAACAGACCACCAGCTGCTTCCAAACACTCGTCTTCAGCCTCCAATTTATCGCACACTTAAGCAATATGTACTCTTTGGACACTGTGGAGTCCGTCACAGGCTGAAGAGACCACTCTCAAATAGTTAGTCACAGTATAAGAGTTAAAAATTAAAATATAAATTATCTGGGATTATTGGATATGAGTTGCCCCAAACAAAGATGTATTTTGTGGAGTTCAAAGTAAAAAGTCAATTGTGATACCAGTGTATTAAAATGGATATTTACACATCCCTCTCTCCTCAGAGAGAATGCTGCACAGCTTTCCCTGACAATAGTCACACCTTAGCATTTACAGTTTAAACACCAACAAGGAGGTGGGACAGAAGGAAACAAGGGCCGTTAAAGGGTTTGAAGGCAGAGGGGCAGAGGGCCAAGGAAGAGGACCTCATCCAAGATCTCTTCAACCACATGATAAGGGGAACAGTCACCCGACGGATCATCTACTGTCTAGATTTGAAGAATTTAAGGCTATGGAGACCTCGGTTGTTTTTGTATTGTTTGGACTAAGTATCTATATCTCAAGGATTGGTCTTGATTCTGACGCACATTGCAACATCATAAAAAAGGTTGTGTCTTTGTTTCTTCCGTCTGAAAAACTACAAAATACACTGCCAAGTTACAAGTGCATGAGATCGCTGCCTGTGTTTGGTTCTTTCCCATCACTGAAACATGAGCATCAGCACTACAATTAAAAGCAGTAATAATTGGACTTGTTGAACAATGATGCATCCATGTAAGTGGTCTTTATGAGTTTCTTCATCTTCTTATCTCACCGTAATTGAAGAAAAAGATTGGCCCAGAAACCCATATATCTTAATCTTGAATGCAAATATAATATAAATCAAAATGTACAAAACTTATATTTTATAGATGAGGTAATCGCAAAGTAAATGTTGTATCAACGTAAACCTAAATCCAAAAACACAATCAAAAGACACACATCTGTGCAGCCCTCAAAATGCACTAAGAAGCTGTGTATGTATAAGTGATTTTCAACTAGTGGGCCGTGGCACACCAGAGCGTCCTTAGAAATGCTGTTTGGTGTGCCTTTGGAAAGGATCCAATGTCACCTGTAATCAAATTAATGTGAGAAGAAACATCATCAAACATGGCTCTTGTTTGATGAGAATGACTTTGTTGCTGCAGGCTGCACAATTTAACAGGGCGGCATGGTGGCTGAGCGGATACTCTCCTGGGTTCAAATCCTGGTCAGAAAGGGTCTTTCTAAGTGGAGTTTGCATGTTCTCCCTGTGCCTGTGTAGGTTTCCTGTGGGTGCTCCAGTTTCCCCTACTACTAAAAACATGCACAATAGTTTAAATCCTCCAGTTCTGGTAGTCCTGACCAAGCCAAGCATCAATATCAGGAGATGGGTTCCCGGGCACTGTACTATACGGCGACCACTGGTCCTGACGTAAGCCTTAGTGGCATCAGGATGGGTCAAAAACAGAAGATGAACTTACGGAGATCAATAAAGTGCACCTTTACCTTACAATTTTATGTCGGTATCAGTTGAAGCTGGTGGTGTGCCATGTTTTCAATGAAATGTAAGTGTCAAACAGGTTGGGGAACACTGTTCTGAGTGATTGTAATGAGTTCCCCTATTAATAGAGTGTGGACACCACTGCTTAAGCTGCTGGACAAGTGTTACTGACGTTGCATTTAGCAGCGTTTATGGCCCCTGACACTCATCCCCATGGAAACACATCATTAGCATCTCGTAAAACCTCAACACATATATACAAGTGTTAAAAGAGGGTTTACCGGCCTAATGCCGGAATCCCCATGATATTTGTGCCCTAATCCAGAGGTCATAGTTGGTGTTGTGAGATGGAGGGATGAGTGATGGCTCTGAATATAGTGGATTGTGAAACGGTGACAGTTTGAGGTCGGACTGGTCGCCTCCAGCCGATATGCGGTTCTAGAAAAATCAGATAGATTCAATGCGCTGGGCTGCAATCAATACCGAGTCCCTTTTCCAGCAGGATTTAAATGTCAGTTAGTGCTACGGCCTTCAGAATGTGAGCTGTAAATATTCTGACGCTGACATTGCTCCAATTCATGCCGATTTTTATATTCCATTAGTCTGACGGTGACAGTAACGGGTCATCTCAAAAGGGACCAAACATTCTCAGTAGGTTCTATGCACTTAGGCAGGGATGTCCAAAGAGCTGAACCAAAATCAAACAAGGGTCAACAAACCAGATTGTACAACTGTTTTGATTTGTGTATTACAATCAGATTAGAAAATTAAATTAGAAACATGATTAAAGATTACATTTTAAAGCTATAATTGATTCAACATATCAATGAATTACTCATAGGATTTTTGGTACAAATTTCCAAATGAATTGAAAAAATTAAACAGATTTTTTGTTGAAAAATGTTTATTACTTATTTTTTAGTTTAGGGCTAGAATACGGAAATTGAATCCAAATGCACCTTCTGGACCTTCTTTGTGGGAGCTTAACCTTGATCTTCTTTCAGCTGTAAGTGTCATGGCCTGAATGTGTGGTTACTTATTCTACCAGTTACCTCTGCCCCACAGCCATGTGTTTGTTTGTTTGTATAGAAGGATTTCAACGACATTTTCAGGAAACATACACAAAACATTTGGAATCCGTCTGGATTTTTTTCAAATAAATGGAACTGCGCCTTGAGGCGGAGATCTGTGCTCGACAAATTCATTTCTAGTTCACATAAAGAAGTCACTTATATTACCATACATTTGTGTCCTCTTGTGTATTTTATGTTTATACTTCAGATAAAGATTATGACTTCTTTAGATTTTAAAGGCTAAAGCTGAAGAAGCATGTAGAACTGCGTATGTTGTTTTGTGTGCTCTTTATTCACTCTGTCCTATATGTGCACTTTAACACCAGCATTTCCCCACTGAGGGATAAATAAAGGTGTATATACTTTTCTGCCATTTCATTTTCAGAACTTAGGTTTAGTATATAATAGTCTAGGAAGGACAAGATCAGGTACGTTTTACTGGGCTGCTGTCAATATTATTTTTCTCAAACAAAACCAGTTGGCATCATTGGTCTTGTCTTGTGTTTATGGAAAACCCACCATCTGTGTTTGCTCTGCCTTCCTGACTCAACACCACAGACAGTATTCTGGCAGAAATCCCCTTCGTCAATCCTGTTACTTTGCATACATGTGGTGTGACTATCGTGCCGCTGCAATCGGCCCCGGAGTCTTCTCTCTGTGCGGAGGGAATATAGAGTCGTGCTTGTGTGCTCTCCACAACGCGGGCTTGTGTTGCCCGCTGGAGGCGAGGCGGGGGAAGGCAGCACGCGCACGCACACACACACACATACACACACACACATGCACACACACTCACAGACACACGGAAAGGAAGGAAGGAAGGAAGGAGGGTAGAGGTGTATTTTTCTGCTCTAAACACAAACATCAAATTTAACTGGTTACAATAATCCTGTAGAATTTTCATATATATGAAGTCAAATAAAGAAAAACATCTTTATCAAATCATTAAAGAATACATATGTAGCTTGCACACTTGTTTAAAATGGTCCAACACATTTTGTCTCAGCCTGCTCATGGATGACACATAAACCATCACCACCTGGAAGTGAAAACCTGATCCTGTAAGACCTTAGAAGCTAAGGAGAGACCTCTGGGAATACTATTATTATTATTATTATTATTAATTAATTAATTATGCTGTGATTCATGACTTTCTATACATGCCATCCCAAATCAAGTGTGGCTCATTCTGCTTTTTAATTGGACAATCAATGTGAGACCCAAAACAACAATGTTCGATGCTTCCCTCGTCAAGAAATCAACATCACCATGTTTATGTAGTCCTGGCACAGGGATTAAGACAGACAGTGTACCATATGTGCTGAAATCAATAAGAAAAATGTGTATAAAGTCATCTTACTAATTGGTTGCATGATCTCATTGAACATTGATTGACTCATTGCTCATTCTTTATTCTGTATATTGATAATGAAGCTGGGATGCCTCAACCAATTAAACCATGTACTGAAATCAATTTAATGAAAAACTCTTTTTTAAACAGTTTGGTCCTATCACTTATCACACATGCATATTGTTCTGTAGATCACTTCTTCCAGAGAGAAAAGTGAACAAGAGGAGACCACTCACAGGGCTCTTTCTTAAAAGTATGTAAACGTGTTTTTTTAATAAGATGAAGAGAGGATGTTGTGGTCACAACATGTTACTTTCCTGGGAACTCTTTCTGTTTGGACAAACACACAGTATTATATATGAGACAAAAAAGTTAGGTACCCCAGCTTTAATTCAATTTGCATACTGTCCGTCTCTCTCTCGCTCTTTCTCTCTCTCTCCTCCCGTCTCTCCTCACCGCCTCCCTTGCTCACTGCTCTGACGGCGACAGTCATCGCTTTCTGCAAACGCGTGGAAACAGACCCACTGCGCTTTACCACTCATCAGAGAGACACGACAAGTTTGAACAGTACATCGGGAGAGTGCGGTCTCATTTCTGGCCACCATCCACAGGTCTGCTACTTTTTTTCCTTTTTTGTGTGGAAAATTCATCTCCAGGGAGCTCCTTCACTTTCCATCCACAACTCCACACCGCGCAGCGCTCCTTTCTCATTCCAACGCGTCTCCACCTTCGTGACGCAGGACTGCACGGGAGCTGGCGAATTCAGGGAAAACGAAAAACCACTGAGAACATATTCTATCAAGACGACGTTTTACGCGCTGCCCTCCCCAGAAACCAAGAAGGAACGGACACTGCTATAGACGGCTTGACTGTTTGGAAGGAGAGACAGGAGAAGAAAGATAAAAAGGCGAGGTGGTGGCACAAGTAGTCGAGCACTTGCATTTTAAGGAACGCGGCGTGGGATAGAGAGAGAAAAAGGAGTGAGTGAGGAAGAGGAGGAGGAGGGGGCAGAGATCGCATTCCCATCACGTCTTCATTTCGCTGCGAGAGGAGAAGAGGAGAGAGATCTAACAAGATTCAAACTCAGATTTTCCCGATGGTTTCCAAATGCGGTAGGAGGTAAGTGTTGTGGCTTCTCTGTCTTTATACAGCTTTACTGCAAATAATGTGTTTGGAGAAGAAAAAAAACAAGCAGGACATTCAGAGATGCATCGCGCGGACCTGATCAATAGCTGTTATATTCGCTGTTTCCCTGCCAATGTCACGTCGGGAGGCTGCTGCATTATGCTTGGCGTGTATCTCCCCAGACTGCAAGGTTATTCTTGGGCAAAATGTATTAAAAACCCAGTCCTGTCCTGCTTTGCTTTGCTTATTATAGTCATATACGCGGCTTCCATTACGCACGGGTTTGTCTCTCCAACTGCTGTGTTCCAAGTGCCTGTTTCTAACCCACAATGTCCACTCTCTCTGTGTGTGTGTGCTCGCAGCTCAGCGCAGGAGCTGGATCCACCGTGCGACGACAGAAGGACTGGCCGTATGAGGATATGTGAAGTTCCCGCTAAACTAAGTACGTATACAAGCACTTCTCACGCACATGCAAACAACTCATGGGAATATAACACAGCAGCCGATGTTCCTTGCTCCCCTTTTTTTAATTGGCTTTTATGTCCGGTTCCCTTTTTTTCCCCCTTTTTTAAACATCCCACCGGCGTCTTTTGATCTATGGAAGCGTCATGAGGAAATCCTGGGATTACGCACGGGCTGGATGTCTGAGGAGCTCTCTTTTTTGTCATTATTTAAACAATATACATACATGCTCAACGATTCCATTTTTGCGCCTTTTTATGGATTACAATGCGTGTTTTTTTTTTTCTTCTTTTTTCGCCTTGCTTTTTTTCAGTTACGGCGTGTTCAGCACCATGGACAGCGGCACGGTCCACACGCTGTTCTCCCTGGATATGCAGCTAAAGTGAAACACTACTCTAAAGCAATATACATGGGAATGAAAATCAAACAAAATCACAGTAAACTGGACTTAAATTTACAAAGATAAAGTTTAATTCACAAATCATTAACAAAGAGGATCGTTCCAATAACTCCTCCACTGCAACGTCTCTCTTACCATTGTGTGCTGCGGCTCCCAACATAGAGAGCAAAAAAGAAAAAAAAACGCCCGAAGTTGTGCTGATGTCATATTCTGTGACTGCCGCTAATGTCACCTTAAATGCATCCACTCGATCCCATTGATCTGCTGTCCATGTTTTGTTTAACGCACCGCTTAAATAATTAACTGGTGCGCCAGCATACTCAGTGGATTGCTTTTGACATTTTTTTTTTGAGTGCGGGATTACAGCCCAGTTTTTGTTTTTTGTTTTGTTTTTTTTCCAGGTGAGTGCTTTGAACAGATATTGATTGTATGCATTTCAAGACGCTTACCCAGAATGATTTCAAATTGGACTCTAGAGTCCTGGCCAAAGCAACGAATAGTTTGTTTGGAATTCATCAATAAAAAATAGACAATGATCTCTTTTGAAGTGTTTTTCATCTTGGGTTATCTTGTGTAAATTGCAATATATTGAATTAAACAGTATTTAAAGACATCTCCAAATGACAAATGCTGCGTTCAGTCTTTGGTCCTCTTTTAGCCAAGTATGAGTCCTTGTCTAGTGCAGTTTTAGTTCCTATCTAACCTTTTATTGTGTGCGTGTGAACGCAGTCTTAATGTAACCAGAGCGACTTCTGCGTCATTGCCATCTTATCCCATCCGTGTCCTTAGCCTTGTCCCTTTACCCCAGGTCCTGGCTGGTTCAATGCTTTTAAAGAAGGATTGAGGACTGTGTTATGTAATAAACATAGCTAAAGGGGGACACTTTCTCTCTCCTTTCCTCACCTCTCCCACACCTTCTGTTGGCTTCATTTATTCATAGAGATAAGCATCTCTTTCGGGATAGGAGGGGGTTGATTTATTGCGACCGTAGCACCGTATCAGCTGGATAACAAATGGCAATTCCACCTATATATACAGTAAGGGAGTGGAAATTGTTTGTGTTGCCATACAAGCCACCCCCTGTTTTCTTATAGACTTGGCTTGGAACAGCAATCAGTGTTGGTTTGAAGTCATCCCAAATGCCATTCCATTATTCATTAGCGTGCAGTCCGAAATCTCTTTCAAGTCAAATATTGGTGCTCTATATATCTGTTGCTCTATCTTGGCTGTCTATTTGCACTTCCCACCACTATCCCTCTGTGTCTCCCCTCTGTTGCAGTGCTGTGAAGTGGCTCTCTCGCTGGAGCCGACACTTCATCTCCCCTGGTGTCGGCGAGGATGCTGTGGGTTACCTTGCTGAGCACCATAGCCCTAGGATGGAGCACCCCAATCCCACTGCTAGAAGACTCGGAGGAGATCGACGAGCCCTGCTTCGAACCGTGCTACTGCGAGGTCAAGGAAGGCATCTTTCACGTCCACTGCGACAGCAAAGGATTTACAAATGTCAGCCAGATCTCCCAAATATGGAGTCGGCCATTCAAACTCAACCTGCAGAGGAATTCAATGAGGAAGCTTTACTTTAATAGCTTTCTCCATCTGAACAATGCCATATCCATAAATCTGGGTAACAACGCATTACAAGATATACATGCTGGGGCTTTCAATGGCTTAGGAATACTCAAACGGCTATTTTTACATGAGAACAAGCTGGAGGTTTTCCGGAATGACACTTTTCTTGGGTTAGAAAGCTTAGAATATCTCCAAGCGGACTACAATGTCATCAAACGGATTGAGAGTGGAGCGTTTAGACACCTCCACAAACTGAGGGTGCTGATTCTCAATGACAATCTGATTCCGGTGCTGCCCAACTACCTGTTCCGCTCCGTTTCACTCACGCATCTGGACTTGAGAGGGAACAGGCTAAAGACGTTACCGTATAAGGGCATGCTGGAGTACATTGGGCGGAGTTTGATGGAAATTCAGCTGGAGGAAAATCCCTGGAACTGCGTGTGTGAGATAGTTCAGCTGAAAACGTGGCTAGAGAGAATTCCCTACACTGCGTTGGTGGGCGAGATCACGTGTGAATACCCGTTCCACCTACATGGGAAAGACTTGCGAGAGATCAAGCGAAACAAGCTCTGTCCGTTGTTGTCGGACGCAGAGATTGAAGTCATGCTAGGGATTCCGCGCATCCACTTCAGCAATGAAAACACATGGCCCACAAAACCCTCCTCCATGCTATCCTCGTCCCACATCACAGCGTCCTCTGTGGAATACCTGGGTCGCACCACCAAGCCCACCAGGCGACCCCCCAAAGCCACAAGGAACCCCCCCACCCCTCGTAGCATCTACCCCGGCTTGAACCAACCTCCAGTAGCCGGCTACCAAACCAGACCCCCCATTCCAATCATATGCCCTTCGGGATGCATTTGCAATCTGCACATCAATGACTTGGGGCTAACCGTGAACTGCAAAGACAAAGGCTTTCACAATATCTCAGAGCTTCTCCCCAGGCCACTAAATGCCAAGAAATTGTATCTAAGTGGGAACCTAATCCAGAAAATTTACCGTTCCGATTTTTGGAACTTCTCAAGCTTGGATTTATTGCATTTGGGGAATAATCGGATATCTTATGTCCAAGAAGGGGCCTTTATCAATCTGCCAAATTTGAAAAGTTTATATTTGAATGGGAATGACATTGATAGACTAACACCAGGGATGTTTAGGGGCCTCCATATGTTGAGTTATCTTTATTTTGAGTATAATGTCATCCGTGAGATCCAGCCAAACTCTTTCTCCCTAATGCCCTCCCTCCAGCTGGTTTTTCTTAATGACAACGTGCTCCGTACCCTCCCTGCTGATGTTTTTGCTGGCACCAACCTTGCACGTCTTAACCTTCGCAACAACTACTTCCCATCCCTCCCTGTGCGTGGGGTTTTGGAGCACCTGACCTCTCTCGTTCAAATCGACCTGCACCAGAACCCCTGGGATTGCTCCTGTGACATAATCCCACTAAAGCAGTGGGTGGAGAAGCTGTCCTCTGTTATCGTGGTTGGTGACGTCATCTGCAAAACTCCAGATTTCGCTTTAGGCAAGGACCTGCGCTCACTGGAGGTGGGGGTCCTGTGCCCAGAGCTTAAACTCTCTGGGCCTTCTCCCGCTCTGCCTGGGGACAATCTAAGTGGAGGGGACTCTGACATGGGAGAGGCAAGAGCAAGGGGAGCTGTGCCGCTGTCTGTCCTTATCCTCAGCCTGCTCATTCTTTTCATCTCTGCTGTGTTTGTGGCTGCTGGACTTTTTGCTTTTGTGCTTCGCCGCAGGAAGAATCTGCCCTTTAGGAAGCGTTCAGAGGTGGATCTGACGGGGATTCAAATGCAATGTCGGATTTTTGAGGATTCGCCAAGACCAAGCAGTTCTGGAAACATTGCCACACCGGAAAAACCCACTCCAACATTGCACAGTCACAGCAGTCACTCTCATGCCCATGGGCATGTTTATGACTACATCCCCCACCCGGTCACTCAGATGTGCAACAACCCTATCTATAAACCCCGCGAGGGGGAGATAGCAGAGGAGGGCCGGCAGTTTACAGAGAAGAAAGACAGTGGCAGCAGTAGCAACAATTACAGAACCTTATTAGAGAAAGAGAGAGAGTGGACCTTGGCCGTGTCCAACTCTCAGCTCAACACCATAGTCACAGTGAACCACAGCACTGCTGACATGGCAAGCTTCCACGAGAACGGAGGGCTGTGCCCCACTGTCATTGACAGTCAGAGGCCCACTCCCACAGTTGGCTTTGTAGACTGTCTGTATGGGACTGTGCCCAAACTAAAGGACATGCATGTGGCACATGCACACCCTCCAGGCATGCAGTACCCAGACTTACAACAGGATGCACGACTGAAGGAGACGTTGCTTTTTACGGCGGGGAAAGGCTGCTACCCCGATCCGTCCCAAAGCGATTACCTCGAGTTAAGGGCCAAACTTCAGACCAAGCCGGATTACCTCGAAGTCTTGGAAAAATCTTACCGGTTTTAACATGTTTAGCCCATGGGAAAAAAAACAACTTTTCCACCATCAAAAGAAATGATCCAAAATAAAAAAGCAGCATGATAATAAATGAATAATTGTATTACAGTTACAAGTTTCCCCCCAAAATTCTTTGGTGGAGAGGCCATTCTCAGATATTTCAATGAAGTGCCTTTTTTCAGAGTAGCCAGCAATGTCAACAACCATTATTTTTCTATACAGTATATGAATATCTCTATATGCTCCAGTGAGAGCCACATATGTATAAGAGGGGTAGTGCAAGCGTTGTGTGGAGTGACACCAGACGCACAGGAGCAGGACGTCTCCTTGACTTGGTGATGGGTGTTTGAGTGTTGCCCTGATGTGGATGTAGCCGACACAGTGAGGAAAGGGGAACATGTTGAAACAAACTGCAGTGTGCTGCATGCTCTGGCTCCTGGGAGATTACCAAGGACTACCACGTCACATACGGACAGCTACTGCGACGCATTTACACTTCTGTGTTCTATTTAATTTTTATATCTTATTAATATGATTATTACTCTTAACAAAGACTTGTGTCTATATCAGGGTGCTTCTGGTACAAGGACGCGCCGACACACGGATGGTAAAACATTTGTGAATACTATTATAAGGCAACACTCAAGGTTTTCTGGATTCCCATGCACTTTGTTAAGACCCCCTTTCCCATTTGCTTCTGCATTCCCCATCGTCACCCACTAACGGCTTTGTAGGAGGCACTTTTAATGTTTTCTCTCACAAAGATTTGAAGAAAAATGTGAATATATTTATTCTGTAATTTCAGTGACGAATTTAATTGTAAAAGGTAATGTTAAATCAATGTATAGTGATTATGCGTCTGGTATAGCCTTCTTAATAAAAGCAAAGTCTTCAATCAAAACAACACAAGAGGTTTTGAAGCCACGGAAACTTGTGTGTTGGCACATTGTCTGTTCTGGTGCGCTGTTGGCAGTCAGGCACAGTCTGGAGCTACAGAGACCAAGAGAGAAGAGGCGAGGGCAATAAGTTGATAATCAGTGAAGCACCTTGTTATTTTCTGCAGATTTTAGACTCAAGCTGGTTCATCTCACACATGTTTGGTTAAATCTG
>JAPMNZ010921096.1:0-14899 GCA_029875035.1 Pomatoschistus microps
AGTGTCCATCCATATTGTAGAATGCTAAAGTGACCTGGATTGTGTCCATCCATATTGTAGAATGCTAAAGTGTCCTGGATTGTGTCCATATTGTAGAATGCTAAAGTGTCCTGGATTGTGTCCATCCATATTGTAGAATGCTAAAGTGTCCTGGATTGTCACCACGTCCTTTCTGCTATAACAAACTCACAGACATTAAAAAACGTTATGATTCTTGAATGAACTTCTTTATATGTTCTTGTCAGTTCAATATTGTCCATGCATTAACCCATATAGTCCTAGAAAGTGACCTATATTATCAGTTGTCACCCAACCCTAACGCTCTTTCATACGTGCGCACTTTTCTCATCCTCGTTTTTTTCCCCCTTCGCCCTTCCACCTTGTGCGTTATTGGATTCCCGGGGTGCCACTCACGTCCCTCTGGCCTTCATTTGCATGAGGGGCCAGGTTATAAAGGGGTAAAGCCCTGAGAAACGCCCTCCCAGGCGCACTCAACGGATGCTGTTGGGACACCGAGCGAAGCAGGACGCATAGCTCCACAGAGAAAAATCCACGCACTATACACAGCATGTCCTACAGAGGTACTACCACCAGTGCCCCACGCTCTTCGTACAGAAAGATGTTTGGAGGGGACCGACCCACAGCCAGGACCACGTATACAAGCCGCCAATACACCAGCCCTGTCCGCTCTTCACGCGTTTCTTTCGGCGTCTCCTCCGCTCCGACCCTCTATGCCTCCAAGACGCAGCGGCTCAGGAGCAGTGCGCCCATGCCACGGCTCAACTCCGACAACTTGGACTTTTCTCTGTCCGACGCCATCAACTCCGAGTTCATCACGACCCGCACCAATGAGAAGGCGCAGATGCAGTCTCTGAACGACCGCTTCGCCAGCTACATTGACAAAGTGCGATTCTTGGAGCAGCAGAACAAGATCTTATTGGCCGAGTTGGAGCAGCTCCGGGGGAAGGGCATGTCCCGGGTGGGAGATCTGTACGAGGAGGAGATGAGAGAGCTGAGGCGACAAGTGGACCAGCTCACCAACGAGAAGGCCCGCGTAGAGGTGCACCGGGACAACCTGGTGGATGATGGGGACCGGCTGAGAGAGAAGTATGGGGGGCGTGCCACTTTGAGTCTGTTTATGTCTGTTGCGTGATGCTGCCATGAGGAAACCATTGTTGTGTTGCGTGCTGAGATTGATGAGATGAGTCGTTATTGTTGTAAGTAGATTATCAATTAATTAGATCGCATGTTTGCTGTCATTGCAGGTTGCAGGATGAAATTGCGCAGCGAGACGAAGCTGAAGCCAACATGCAGTGCTTCAGACAGGTATATTGCAACTTTAAGTAAAGTCATCTTTATTCTGCCACAGTGGAGACATTACAGGAGAAATACGAGCACTGGAGTTATGCATACATCAAACAAGTTCTATAACTTGAAAAGATAATAGATAATGAACAGATAATAAATATATGGCATATACTCATGCACATCCACAAAACTTAATGTGCAGTATAGACTATGTTAGTAGTCAAGAAGTTTCACATTTTCAGATGGTTAATATTGCACTTTAGCAGCAGAGAATATGACCAGAATAAATGATAATAGCGGGTAAAGGGACCAGTGAATTATCAGCAAATGATTGGCACATGTACAGGCTCAGCAGTTCTCGTTGTACAGTCTGACAGCAGCAGGAAGACCTGCGGAACCTCTCCTTCACACAGCGAGGGTGGGACAGGCTGTCACTGAGGCGGCTCTTCTGTGAATAGATTGTGTATAAAAATAACTTCCTGTGGGTAGTATAAAATTGACTTAAAGTTACTTGCAAAATTCAAACCACAACCTGTTGAACAATGTAATAGAAGTCGGTCTCAAAACAGTTTGCTTCCGTCAAGTTTTCACATATATATTTGGCCTGTCATATCTTTAGAACAGCTTTTTCATTCAGAAAAATGAAAAAAGAAAGGACCACTCTCACTCAGTCAATCAGCTCTCAGCCCAAAGCGTCTAAAAGTGACTCACAGGGCTCTTTTTTCAAGAAAGATGAAGACAGAATGCTGTGATCTTATTGGTGAAGTGAATAAATTCAGAGTCTCACCTGCTGTACCCAAAAAAGTAAACGGTTTACTTTATGATCGGGCTCCCAGCTGTAACTTACTGTATTGTCGTATGTCTGAAAAATGGCAATAAGCCCGAAACGTCACGTCCTCGTGGTGTGTGAATAAATAACACTTTGAAGCCCAATAGCTCTCTTTTTAACCCTGTGGTCTAATTAGTGCCCAACATTTTACTTTTACATCACACTGTCTGTTGGGACAAACAACATGCATATTTATTTATGAAACAAGAAGGTATTTGAAAGACTTAAACAACAAAATAGCATTGTAAAAATGTTTCAAACTGGCATAGAATATACTGTATGACAAACAAACCATGTAGGACTTAAACCAAATGGGTATCTTAGAAGCAGAGATAACCACGCACTTGCATCTGCAAAGCAACCAGTCATTTTGAAATGTATAAAAAGTACAGATATTGGTGTTCAAAAGTAAGGAGTAGTATTACACCCCCAAGTAAAGTACTGATAACAGGATAGAATATGCAAGTACTCAAGAAAATTACTTCTGGACCTATGCCACTTCTGGATCGATGCCACATCATGTCTGTGTAAAGAGACTTCTTGGTACACCAACTTCATTATAAGCACATTAACAATTACAAATAGACAAATATTATAAATTATACTCATTGGTAGCTTTAACCTGAAAAAACTATAATGAAAGCCTGTTGTATGAGTTGCCTGAAAAGATCAGGATATCACTTAAGCGCTTGGAGTGCCTTGAAAAGTACTATATAAATGTGACTATTTTCCATTCATCTCTCAAAAATGATTCATCTAGTTAGTTTCCTTTAACACCAGAAAAAAACAGTAATAATAAAATAAAAAGGGGGTGTCTGGAATATTCTAAGTGTCCAAAATTTGACATCTTTAGCTGTTTCGAACACATTCTCTGCAATGATGAGTGAACATGTGTGACCTAAACGCACCACACGCCGTCTCTCAAAGAAAGCTAATCTAATTGCTGCTTAGAGACAGGAATGTACTTTTGATGACACAACCGCAATAATACTTTGCACGGTTCATAATCGCGTCGGAGCAGAACAGAGCAGCCCCGGCTTCGGCACAAAAGGCCAAGTTCGAGGTTTATGAGTTAAATCAGGCTTGTAGTGAGACCAGATCTGTTCAAGTCTGACTGGTCACACAGAATGGGCTGGATCCTGGTGTAACGCGGTGGACCAAATGTGGTTATCAGAGCGAGAACACAGGCCACCATGTGATTCTGTCTGCTCCTCCAAAAGGGACATCGCAGGGAGAGTTTCTTTCTGCTGTGGCATTGTTAAGAAAAAATTTATGGACAATTAATATTATGAGTCATACTTGGTGCTTCAATGGGTTGTCATTACATAAGAGACACTATCAGAATTTGCTGATTGGTTTAAATGTTCACTATGTAGCTGTTGTAGTTGAGGGTCTGCGGCTTGAGACTAGTTTGGCTTGGAATATTCCACAAACCCAAAGTTCTTAACCAAACAAGATAAACAATCATGCATACTTCGGCAGCATGGTGGCTGCGTGGATAGCACTCTTGCCTCTCAGCAAGAAGGTCCTGGGTTTGAATCCTGGTCGGACCAGGACCTTTCTGAGTGGAGTTTGCATGTTCTCCCCGTGTCTGCATTGGTTTCCTCCGGGTAGTCCGGTTTCCCCTACCATTAAAAACATGTACATGTGCCTCCTATACTGGCGACCCCGCTCCCAGCTCTGTGTGGAGTGAGAGGACAAATGTCCCAAAATATAAATAATTGTAAACCGCTTTGTGACTCTGGTCTGTGAAAGGCGGTATATAAATAAAGATTACTTACTTACTTCAATAGTCACAGTACATTCAAAAGAGTGAAGATACATTCCTTCGGTTATATGTTCCGCTAAACAGAACCATTTATCTTACCTTTTGTTACTGTAAACCAGTCCTGTTCAAAGCCCGTCCAGCATTCTGATGTAGCCCACAGATTATAGAATAGACTTTCATTCCTTGTTGAGCAAAACCATATAATCATTTCTGCCAATAACAAAACATGCTGATGAGAGACTGAGACATCTAGAACATTCTTGACAAATTTTCAAAACAAAGATGTTGTTTTTTGCAAATAAAGTCTCTATTTGATTACCTTGGATTGAGGTTTTGTTTCCAAACAGATACAAAAATGTGAGCTGGCTTTAAAATGCACAAAAAGCACTTACATTTGGCATTGGAGGCTAACTTTAAATCCATTAAGTTGTAAATAAGTAAGGCTTATTGATCTGCTTTTGTAGATCTTGACATGTTAGTAATACTTTTGAGAAATACCTGATTGTCCTACTGTAATTTGTTTTTTTTAAAATATATATTTTTTAGCTAGATACAGTTTTTAGCAGTGCATTTCTATTCTTGTCTCGCCAATGTCTTTGCATGTGTCAAAACCACTAAACTATACTACACAGTTTCTCTTCAAGGGCATGGCGTGCAAATGTGTGAGAGAATAACAGGAAGGAAACCCCTGCTGCCCGCCCGGTGGCAGAACACAATGCTCAGCCTCCAGTCTGTATTTACTCATTTGGAAAGACAGCTTCAACCCCTGCACTGGACTTCGGGAAACCCTGCTCAATGGCTCACTCTGTCCGTGGCATTAGGCCTGAGTAAAGCCCAATCATTCACTGTTTAGAACACATGCCAACAAAACAATAAGGAAACTATCTAAATCATAATACAACACTGGTTTAATATTAGTCACATGCAAGTCCACAACTGCATTTGTTGTATTTGCTTTTTTAAATGTAAAGTGGAGTATTTGTACAGTAACGACCACAATTTGATAGTGGTCGTTATTATTGGAGATCTCTCAATTATTCATAAGGACACTTATTTCAGTAATTAATCGATTTTGTCCTTAATTTAATCAAGTAGTTTATTAACTTTTTACACAACGTCCTAATCCTAAAATGTAGATCAGGCATGTCCAAACTAAGGCCTGGCCAAACTAAGCCTTCGTCATTTTATGTGGTCTTCGGCCTTGATCGGTTGTATCAATCGATGTAATTAGTTAATTATGTCTTCTGTTTAATGCTTTGAAGGATATTTTAATAAGACAAAAAAATTTAACATCATGTTATGACATTTTGTCCATATTTTTTTGCCCTGCAGGTGGCAGGTCGAGATAAAGAATAGAGCATTAAACATTAGAGTATTGATGTATCAGTGAAGACAAGCTGGTTCACTCTTGGTCATTCAGTTATTCATATGTTCACATATGGCTTGTCTTTGCCTCTAAAACGTGTAGGTTAGTAAGAGAACCTCATAATCTCACCTTTATGTACAAATAATGTGTTCAGGATGTGGATAATGCTGCTCTGGCCAGACTGGACCTGGAGCGGAAAGTTGAGTCGCTTCAAGATGAAATCAACTTCCTCAAAAAGCTGCATGATGAGGTGAGTTTCCTGTGAGACGTGCTATTGTGAAAACATGGAGCGACTAATTATAGGACTATCACTTATGTGTGTATGCTTAAACAAACGCTACATGTATGAAACAATCACACGATGTTGGATCAATGAGTATTTGCCTACAGGTCAAATTGTCAGTGTTGTACTTAACCAATAATATTATTCATGAAGATGAACATACATAGATAGTATAAATGGATGCATGATAATAGTCACCAACTATTATTATCATAGTCCGCTTGTCAATAATTATTGTATTTGTAACACTTGTCAAACATGATTTTTTTTACCACATTTTTAACCTTTCCACCAATAGAGCTGATAAATTCTTCTAAAAAGAGTGTATACATATTTTTTTATAACAGAAATGTGTATTTTATAACAAGATCCATTTTAAAGGGCTAGGTCTCATAACAGGACCTAGCCCTAACCCAGTGATTCCAATCATCTACCATCTTTCACAGTTAATTTGACCTAATGTCGCAGCCCTAACCTCAGCTAAATACAATCATCCGTGCATCATCCTAATGTTTTTACTTTGCACATGGTTTGCAGGAGATGCTGGAGTTGCAGTGTCAGATCCAGCAGCAGCAGAGCGTGCAAGTGGATATGGAGATGGTCAAACCGGACCTGACGGCGGCTCTGAGGGACGTGCGGATGCAGTATGAGACACTGGCCTCCAAAAACATCCAGGAGTCCGAGGAGTGGTACAAATCCAAGGTGATTCACATTTGCAGTCACACAACTTTAGCAAATTTAGAAAAAAAAGAATATATACAAAACAACCAAACAAACTTTCTATAGAAAGAGGAGGAATAAATGAGACGCATTCGATTCTGACGTTTAGGTCACTTTCACACGTGTTGCTCTGGTTCACCTTAACTGGGCCATAATCCTTACAGATCTGAATTAACAGACTGACTTAAGTGAAATTGGACACATTTTCTTTTGCTTCGCGGTACATTTTTTCTAGTTAAAGTGAGCCGGGCCAATAAGTGGGAATGCATCCTCAAACGGATGTGCTTTAATATAATAATAATGATAATAATAATAATAATAAGGCATTGGTATGAATAAGGAAAACATGCCAAATCATAATTTCAAACACCTTCATCAGTGCAATTATTGTATCATATTTATTCCTGTTTTTTGTAACTATTAAATTAAACTGTTAATTATGCTTTGTATTTCTTTACAGTATGCTGACCTGAATGAAGCCGCAGCCCGAAATAACGAGGCTCTCAGAGTGGCTAAACAAGAGGCCAACGACTACAGGCGTCAGGTGCAAGCCCTGACCTGCGAAGTGGACGCTCTCAAAGGAACGGTGAGTGTCTAAATGTGGAATAATATCAGTGTTATTATGGTTAGTGTTTACATTTCTATTTTCCACCACGGTAATAGAGAGACCTCCTATATAGAGATGCATTTACTTGCCTTTATTGAAATCACAATAAATCACGACTCTGATAAACAATTTAAGACATGTAGAGCCATCAGTGCCTTATATAGAGTTTAATCTGAGGTAATAACTGTAATACAATCCATGTAAATATCCCCCTAAACAGTTTGGTTTCACTTGGTTTTCATATTTGGCTTCTGTCACATCCTTCGATCATTTCTTTTCAGACAGAATAGTTCAAAAGAGAGGACCACCCTCACTCAGCCAATCAGCTCTCAGCTCAAAGTGTCTAACAGGGACTCAGAGCTATTTACAAGTATGCAAAAGATAACCTATTTTCTATTACTATACTGACAGCGTTGTGATCTGGTCTGTTCACAACAAGACGTTTACCAGACTCTTTATGTTGGGACGAAGACAAATACATATAGGTGTCCGAGCTTTAGGTTAGCTTACTTTCAGATTCAGATTCTGACAATCGGATGAGTTTTATTTGCCATTTGCTATAAAACCACACTGTGATACATGTGGAAAAAGTTCCCAGTTTTCACCAGACAATAAAAAAATATAACATGCAAAAAGGTATATCATATATTATAAACATTTCGGTATATATTATTGTCATTATTATTGCATTATGGTATCATTGCATAAATATACAGTTCAGACCATGAGTAATCTTGTATAAAGATCTGCTGGTAATTAACAGACCATATGTCTCATGGCGTATGAATAACATGGAATTGGCTAATGACTTACTCATTAGCCTGGATCTTTCTGTGAACGGTTAAAGGCCTTCTCTCCTATAACCTACCAGAGGTTTGATAAATGCCATCATACGTTATTATGCTCCAGGAGGATTATTGCTGTATGACTCACTGTTTCTGTGGCTCTGTGGCACCAGAACGAGTCTTTGGAGCGTCAGATGCGGGAGATGGAGGAGACCTTTTCCATGGAGAACAGTGGTTACCAGGACACCATCGCACGGCTGGAGGAGGACATCCACAACATGAAGGATGAGATGGCACGCCACCTCCGCGAGTACCAGGATCTGCTCAACGTCAAGATGGCTCTGGACATCGAGATCGCCACCTACAGGAAGCTGCTGGAAGGAGAAGAGAGCAGGTACCAAATAAATAAAATATCCAGTTGTGCCTGAAAGTACACACCCAGCAATAGATTAAAAATGAATGTGTTTTCTATTTTCAACTGATAACATAATTGAAATAGGGTTATTCAAAGACTTCAATGCAGCCCAGGATTTTATAGTAACTGGTGGCTTTTTGCCAAGATAAATGGGCAGCTTTAACATCAGAGAGGATGGAGAACCTCATCCACAACTAGACTCCAGCATGGACTCCAGACTGTCATAGATGCTGAAAGAGCAATACTTTGGGAACTGGGATGGAAACTTCTAATCCGGATCACTTTAGTTTCTGTTGTCATTATAATTTGAAAATAGACTACAACCACTAACAATGAGGTAAAAAAGGGTTTGTGAATCATAATCAGTGTGTTTCTATGGTAAAAAGTACTTCTCTGGTTGAAAACCAAACTGACACAGCTCTCGTCCCTGACCATCACCTTTGACAAACAAGCTTGAAACACCCTTGAAAGTTGGAAAGAAATGGCTAAATTTAGTTTAGATGAATGGAGGAAAGGGTAGCCCTACTCCCATTTAGATAATAAAAGATAATTGTGTAATAATAATTGTGACAGATATTGTATACTATGAGTAATTACACTTTCAAAACTAAAATCAAATTGACTGCTCTGGGAGTTCTAATGATACATGTGTGAAGTCAGGTTTATGTCAGTTGTCTGCAGTGTGGTCATTTACAGACATCTGTATTGTTGCACACCACATGTAATTTTACAACAAGAGACTCATTTGGTTTTATATTGGTTTTGTACTACACACACATTTATTGGATATGATTTGGATATGACACCTCAACATAACTTTTCTTTCCCCCTTTTCCAGAATCTCTACTCCTTTGCCAAACTTCTCATCTCTAAATTTTAGAGGTAAGATGATGCTTTTGTCACAAATTTCACAAAACTGATCAATTGCTACTATAATTTATTTGATTTAACTTCAGAAACTATGACGGACTCCAAGCCTCATGTTGAAACTTCAACCACAAAGAAAGTCTTAATCAAGACTATTGAGACCAGGGATGGACAGGTACAATGTTATTCATGCATTACAGAGAGATAGACACCATTTTGCATTTTCCTTAACAAGTATGTTTTCTTCTTTGCAGGTGATCAATGAATCTACTCAGAACCACGAGGATTTTGAGTAATGTTTTCATTTCTTTCTTTTTTATTGTGATCAAACAACCACAAAGCAATAAGAAACCCGCTATTTCACAAGCCACATGCTACAGTTGCTTCTCTAAGTGCCTTTCCTTGTAATGATCCACGGAGCCTGTTCTCCTCTCCTCTGCTGAAAGTAATGAAAATTGTCATGTTAATTTCTTATCTTTTAGACATATCAAAAAGAACAGCTAACAGTAGAAACAGAGTCTTCCTAAATGAAAGAACTCCTTGTGATATTTTCGGTTGGTTTTTGAACAGCACCGAAATATAGGATTTGTGAACGCAAAATGACGTCAGATTGCATGTTTGAATAAAATAAATACATGAATGTAACTGTGTTTTGTGAATTTGAGTGGATTCTTTTATATGTTTGTTGATACAAATTGACACTAGGTGATAAGAGTACGCAACATCCTTCCCATCTACAGTCATGTTCTGGATACTTTGCTTTGAGTTGAATGAAACAAGTAAAATAGGTTATTGAGAGCAGCACATAACATACCGTCAAATATTAGGTCTATCTTGTCAATCAAATGACCTATACAAGTTTGAAATAAGTGAGGAAAAATATAGTAAAATTGACATTAGAAGCCTGAAGAGATTCCAGTCAACTTTAAATTGGTTGTCAGAATTTCAACAATCGAATTTCAATATGACTAATCATTGTGTGGCCACTCCAAAAAGCAAAACTGAGTTGGGCAATGTTCAAAGGACAGGAATATACAAAATTTATAGATAACGAGGGCCTTAGTGCTGACACACTCCAGGTACCACAGTGCAGCGACTGTGACTGTAAAGTGCCAAACTGTTGTTGTGTCCTTAGGCAAGGCACTTCCCCCACATCGCTCAGTGTGGTGTGTGTGTGAATGATTGGTGATGATGGGAGCAGTAATTTATTACCACAGCGTATTAAGATAAGATGTGGGAAGATAGACTTGTTAATCATTTGGCATAGATAGAATTACTCAGATTTGTGCAAAAGACAAAATTGTGCAAACATGTATTGGGTGAATGAATAACAAGTGAGAGTTTGACTGTCAAAATATATTGCATTACTTTTATTATATTTATTTAAGATATAGTTCAATGTTATGTCAAATCTTCAAGTAAGAACAGAACAGCGGGTCAGCGGGTTCTTTGTGTAAAAAAACAGGCACTCTTCAAGGACAAAGCGGGAGATTCTCAAAAAAGACAGTAGAGAGTGACGATGCTGCAGTAATTATATTACGTTTAAAGATGGCGTTCTGTTTGCAGAGACAAAAACAGTCCTTCATTGTCTCACAACGCGTGATGAATGAGCAATGTGAAACAAATACATTTACACATAAAATACACAGCAATTTTAATGTCCTGAATGCTCTTTAATGTCCTTTAAAAAAAAAAAATCCAATAAAAAAGTTCTAAAATTATATTGACAATGGGTTACATTGTACATGAATTTAAAACAAAACTTTTCAGATTTATGCAGCTAAAATCTAGAACAGTCCTCCAGAAAATTTGAGACAGGCTTGTACTCAATGTTCAATTCCAGGCTAAAATAGTTCTGTTTAGCTTTGCATACAACTGAAGGATTGTATCTTCACTTTTTTTATGTACCATGATTTTAATATTTGTTTTCTTGTTTTGTTAAGCACTTTGAGTTGCCTTGTGTATGAATTGTGCTATACAAATACACTTGCCTTGCCATACTAGATAAATCCAGAACCAGAACATAATATTTATGATATAATTATCTATCTATATGGCTCTACTACAGCTAATCGCATTACATTTTTATGTGCGACTGCCCTCTAACGGTGGTATTGACAAGCATTGATCATGTGTTATTAATTTATTTTTTCTAACACGTGCACAAAATAGTTTAGTCTTTATTTTGAAAGAGCCAGTGAACAGAAAAGTAAATTTCAGAGACAGATATGATCATAAAACATCAAAACCAGTTTCCATTATCAGTCCCCGGTAAAAAAAAATAAATAAATAAATAAATAAAAATAAAACCCTTATATGTATAAATAAAGTTTTTTATTTTCATTCAACACACTTTATTGCATTTTAATTTTTTATCTCGTTGCTGTTTCCTTGCCTAAATGATGTCACGGCTGTATGACGGCTAATTTACATAAAGGGATAATTAAAGTGCTTTGTTTTCAGCCTCTGCCCCGAGGGACCGAGGGAGCAACTTCTTCCATCTGACGTGTACGGCCAGGAGACTGCGAGGGACATGGAAAGATTAGTCCCTTAATATTAGTTATAGGCTATGTCATTACTCTTATCGTTCACTTGTTCTTGTCTGGGTCAAAATGAAGTTTAAAGCGGCCACTTCACAACTGTTTCGGCGTTTTTTACGTTGCTTTTGTGAATAGAGCGCGTGCGTATGGCTGCTAGCTTAAAGTTATATTTTTGTATAACTAGCTAGTACTACACGCGGTGGGGTTAAGTTTTCTTTTCTTTTTCATTTGAGGAACGCTAATGGGCTCTGTGACATCTGCGTTTACCAGGACCAGAAACGCCTTAGTGAAAGTAGGATCACAACCGGAGAATCATGACCCGGAGAGGAGCCAGTCCGCCCCGGAGTCTGACCGTGGTAAGAAGCGAGGTGCACGGTTCCATGTGTCCATCCAGACCGGGCGACAGAGCTCCCGTGCGTCCCTGTCCGAAGTGCTGAGCAGGCAGGACTCTGGGAGCAAGAAGAGGACCTCAGATGGACTGCAGAAAGGTCAGTCCACTGTGCACGCTGCAGCTGATGTGATAGAAGTGAAATACTGTAATGTCCAAGACAGGCTTCATGCTTCACGTTTTGGACTGTTAAATCTTTACCAGGAAAAGTTTCACCAACTATTCTACATGTATTATATAATAAGACTCGGAGAAAGAAGATAAGATAAGAGATCCTTTTTTCGTCCCACAATGGGGAAATTTCAAAGTTGCAGCACACATACAGGAGCACACAAAATATACACTATGAGTAGCTGCTATAATTCTTAAATAGCTGTAAATGCTTCAATATCAATCTCTTGATATATCTCCATCTATCTGTATATATAGTGCAACGTTACATACATGTAGGGCAGGATGAGTAGATAAAGTGACATTCAGTGGACATTCTGAAATTGCAGTATTGCACATTGCACATGATTAGAGCATTGACTATTTACAGATGAATGACATGTACAGGCTCAGCAGTTCTCATTGTACAGTTTGTTGCATGCACTTATAGCAAAACAGTGCTGTTATTCATAAGTCTTTATTTATTCAAATATTATTGCACCAAACAATTATGGTCAGATTCTCAAAGGGTCCCAATTACAAGAGAACTTGACACAATTTACATTTTTACCCAACAAGACTAAATACACCTTTTTGAATTTGCATTAATCTTTTCTAACATGGTAAATAGTTAGCTGCTTTGAATCAGCTGCTTTGACTTCTAGTGTAGAATGTCACCTGCAAGATTCCATGAAAGCAGACAAAGCAACATTTCCATGGGAACAATTAGGGGAAGAACGTCCTACTAGACCAAGTATATGTGGAAAACTCATCTTAAGTTATATGAATATATATTAACATATGAACCATGGATTAGTTACTAATTATGGTAACTCAGTGTTTCCCACACATAGGCAAATCTGTGGCGCACCGCCACAGATTCGGAACCGACCGCTGCAGATTGCGTTTCGTTATTAACCCTCTAGGCGCCACGGTCAACATATCAGCAGGAGAGTCGCGGTGACACTCAGGTGTGCCTGGGCAGACTGCTCACAGCAGCATCATGATGTATTTTTTACTATTTCCCTGAACATTTAGCATGTTACAGTATGAGTTATCTTTGTGTGTTCATGTCCTATTGATTTATATGTCTGTCAGTTAAAAAAATACAAATATTTTATGAAAATTCTAAAATCCACAATTTCCAACGCCATATGACGTCATAATATGCAAATTAGATGTGTACGCTTAATCCCTGAATAAACTTTGGCACATCTATACTTTTTACTCCAACTATTGTGGAAAGAAACATATCGTTCACGACTATTCACAAATCTTGACACATATGACTTTAACCTTGAAAATGGGAATTCATGTTTCACATTGTCAAATTATCTGCTCTGACTACAGAGGCTGCTGCACTGGGAGAAGTAAATATTAATTAGTATAGTTCAAGCATAATTTTATAACATTTGTTTACTATATTGTTAGCCTAATACTTAAGTCAAAAGAGAACATTCAGCCATTCCACTAAAAATAGCACACAATGATATATTCAATTAATAAAAAAAAAACACAAAAAACTCTCAACATACTCTAATCGGTCCAAAATTTAGCAGCACGCCTCATCACATACTCTCCTTCCATCAACCACATCACCCCTGTCCTACAACAGCTACACTGTCTTCCCATCACACTTCACATTCTGTGCAAAATCCTGTATCTTACTTTGAAAGCCATCCACAACCTTGCCCTTCCACCTCTCTTAGCTCCTCCACATCAGCACATCTGCCCACCTCCTCTGCTCCTCCTCCTCCCTCCAGCTCCGGCTGCCTCCTGCCTGCCTCGTCACCTTAGGGAGCAGTGTATTCTCTCCATTTGACTGAGGTCTTCACCCTATCTCTAATGGTCTGTTCACACCAAACACGTCAAAAGGCCTGTGACGGCCATTTTTTGACGCTGAGTTCCGCATGTCCAGGAGCCCAGCCACTCTGCAGAGGAAACTAATTTTGACCACTTGTATCCACAATCTCGTTCTTTCAGTCGTTGCCCAAAGCTCATGACCATAGGTGAGGGACGGAACGAAGATAGACCGGTAAATTGAGAGCTTTGCCTTTCGGCTCAGCTCCCTTTTCATGAATGCTGCATCAATCCCCCTGCCAATCTCACTCTCCATCCTTCCCTCACTTGTGAAAAAGACCCTGAGATACTTGAAATCCTCCTCTTGAGGAAGGACCACTCCACCCACCTGGAGAGGGCAAGGCACCTTTTTCGAGCACCATGACCTTGGATTTGGAGGTGCTGATTCTCATCCCAGCCGCTTCACACTCGTCTGCAAACCGTCCCAGTGAATGTTGCAGGTCCTGGTTCGTTGGAGCCAACAGGACAACATTGTCCGCTAACTGCAGAGATGAAATCCTGTGATCCACAAACCGGACCCCCTCTAGCCCCCAGCTGCACTTGAAAATTCTGTCCATAAAGACAGTGAACAGAACAGGTGACAAAGGGAAGCCTTGGCGGAGTATCCGATGGAGAGAATAGAGCTGGTCCAGTCTTCCACGGCCAGGACACAAACCACACTGCTCCTCCTGAATCCGAGATCCCCATCGGCCTAAGTCTTCTCTCCAGTACCTTGGAGTAGACCTTACTCCCCCTTCTTGTAGATAGGGACCACCCTGATTTGCCAGGGTGGTCCCTATCTGGAGTATTGGCACCGCCCCCGATCGCCACGCAATGTTGCAGAGACGTGTCAGTCAGTCGACGTATTGACAGTCCTTCCAACTAGAGATGCACCGATCCAGCTTTTTGACTACCGATACCGATACCGATACCAGAGCTATGGGCATCTGCCGATACCGATATTTACCGATACCGGAAATGATCACGCTAAAATGTATTAAATAATTGAACTCTGTTATTCAAGTAACTGCAAA
>JAPMNZ010921131.1:0-39195 GCA_029875035.1 Pomatoschistus microps
GAGATTAAGGGGTTAAATAGCGATAAACAGACAACCATAACAATGCATAGTTATAGATATTAAAGGTTTGAATTTTGGACCAATTTGTTTCATGTTTATCTTCCTGTATTCTTGTATGTACCGCAGAGGTAAGTCATGTTCCATACCACTTTGCAGCTTCTTAGAATAATTGATGCAAAGATTGTGAACCACTCTTGCTTATATGTACAATTTATAACACTTTACACTACAACTTGATATTACTACAATTATGCTGATTAAGTAAATTGTTTATTTCAATCATACATTTCTTGCCAATTGAAACAATAAAGAACAAGATACAAAATAAACGAAAATGTGTGCCTTGAAAAGGGGTTGGACGAAGTAGCGAATCCAAATTTGAACCCATGCTGCACAGGCTTTCACATGGAACAGTTACAAATCCTTATTCAAAGCTGTTATGTGAGTAAAACATATTCAGACAGGAGACTTAATAATGTTTTCTTTATGTAAAGGAAGATGTTAATTTGCGATATGAGAAAATCACCCATGAATGCACATAGTGTAACATTTGAAACTGACTTGTGCGATGGGTTATTTATATCTGTTCCCATGACACAAAGATTCATCACATGCTGCATGATTAGTGTCTCCCTCCTCCACTCGCACACACCTCTGAGCGCGCTCTCCATCATCTCGTGGACTGAATAATTGTGTTTTGCCACCATTGCACTAATGCATATACCTCGCTCATTACCCAGATGTGTGGTACAGTGTGGTATCCTTGTGCCCACAATGCTCCCTCGATGGGTTTGTAATTGCCAGCGAGTGGTGGCCGTCGGTAAGCTTTGTAATCACATATATACCGTTTTCACCTCTTCCAGATTAATTTACTTTATCAATTGCTGCTGGAATCGTAGAGTGGATTTCAGTAATTAGATCATTTATTTCACTCCCTGCTCTGTCTTATTGGGTGGTGACATATGGCCCTATATTTCAGGGCTTTTACTGAAACAATGCATTGGAAATACATTTGAATCTAATGGGATTGAATCTATATAATGCACATTATTCTTGTATATAAAAATGTAATGTGGACTTGCAATGTTTTGCGTTGGCTGAAAGTGGCATATAGCAGTTGAACCAACCTTTTCCCTTTGGAGATAGAATTTTATAAAACAGAAAGTACCTCCTAGTCACAAGAAATTTTATAAATATTGGTGACAAATAGCCTTAGATGGAAGAGTTGGATTAATGACATAAACCATTTTATGTTTACTATTGTAGCAGTCTGGGCACCAAAAGTATGCATAAACAGTTATAATGGATGTAATGATAACGCTTTAGCCACTAAATATAATATGGATTATTTCTAAATGCTTCGGAGGAAAGGAGACGGAGATTTACAGCTAAGACTTTCTCCCTCTGTCCCACATGTAGCAAAGACTAAACTATTTATAGACACTTATCTCCTATAGAGCCACTGTGTGTGATGACTAGTGGCTTTTTGAGAATCGACAAGTAATGACCAGCACGAGACAGGCCACTGTGTAAACCTGCCAATTAAAGAATAATACTTAAAAATAATACCCAAAGTGTGATACATACACTGGTACTCACCAATGGTTTCTGATGTTATATAAATGTATGTAGATTTTTATTTATGCATGCCTTCTTGATCTTATTCTGCTTTAACTTGTTTGCACCGAGAGCCAAAGCAATTTCCTAGTTTGTGACTTCTTGTCACTCACGAGGCAATAAAAGGATTCTGATTCTAAATATGATTAATTTAGAAACGTTTAATTTAAAATAATTATTTGTTTGTTTATTCAGAACCACTATATAATATGTCTGGCTTGTTTGCCTCTGATTTATACCATGCACAGCATTGTATTCAAATGAAAGTCACTTAGTTCACCTTTGTTGTTCTGGTGGTTTTCATTAACTGAACCAATTCGGGTTCACTTGGGGCAAAATATTGTATTTTGTGGACACTGGTCTCTTAAGTCAGGTTACATCTCTTATAACAGATATTTTTCCCCAAGTGAACCAAACTTGGTCCAGTTAAAATGAACCAAACCAAAGAGTGTGATTAGATCCATGGTGTGAACACATACTTAGTTTTTAGTATCCTACAGCAATAATAAAAGCAAATTGGAATAAATAGATAAATATACAGAACCAGGTGGACAAAAACAATCTGCATTATTTATAAAATGACACACATGAAGTTATTGCATCTCCTGCAGGCCAGACTTGATGTGAAAAGTTTGAGAACCAAGCCTTTGTTTTGTAGGCCACACCATGCTGCAAATACAAACACAATTATTCCTAAATTCTGTAATAAATGGACATATTAACAAAACTTAAACTATTAGAATTATAGCCATTTTTATCATATTCATATTATTCTCTGCACCTTGCGCCCCCTGTTGCCCAGAACAGGCACTGCTACGCTCATTACGTTTCTGTCCGACTCCACCACGCAGGCGAACGCAGATGTTTTGGTGAAAAATCGCGCAGACAGACAGACAGACACACAGACAGCCGTGGCGGTGGCGCAGTCGTCTTGTAGCACCCTTTAGCACCCACCGAGGTTTGTTTTGTTATTGAAGGTGACGTGACAAGGCCAAGCTCCTCCCTTCCCCCCAGTGTCAGCAGCGAGCTCCAGCCTCAGCCCCGGTCAGAAACTACAAAATGGCTGCAAAGGCTTCACCGCCGAGGAGTACACACTGAGCGCTTTTTATGGTAGGACTTATTTCCAACACACTACAGACACATGCAATGGACTCTCGGATGTATTACGTTTGCAGCATTCTCAAGTTTAAGCTCACAGCTGGACGTGAAATGCCGTATGTGTCTGCTCCTGTCATCAGTGCCCTGTCTATGTGTATGTGTGTGTGTGTGTGTGTGTTCTCGTCGTTACTGGGTTATAAGCTCATCTTTGCTTATCCGACAAACCTCAATTGTGGATGTTATTATGCTGAGAAAGGTGGAAAGGTTTTTGCATTGGTCTTTCCCTGTGCAGCTGCTCCCCTGGTCACATAATTCAAGGACGTCCCGTGTTATTGCTTGTTTGAGTTGACATTGGTTTTAGGCAGAGTTATTCGTGTTGCACACATAGACCGGAGGGCACTGGATGTCCATGGTCGTTTAGTTGCATGGGCAAAAAGGCTTAGGGCATTTGCTGTGGTGATCTCTCTGCTTTATTGTGCAAATCATCAGGTCATATCACTACTTTATAGCAATCACTTAAGGATAAAGTGGGGGGAAAAATGAACCAGCTTTTCGAATGTACCTTAGGTCTTGTGTTTTGTTTTCCTTTTAAAATTCAGACATTCTACACTGCCTGTAGCTATTAGGATCCTGTTATCACACACCCATGCACTGGGACCTCCTTTGCTATTATAAATGCGTTGCTACATAAGTTATTGCCAAAATTACAACAGAAAAATACATCTTTGTGTGTGTTGTTGTCTGATGTATGCACCATTAGAATGAAGGCAGGACGTTCAAATCAAAGGAAATATAAAATCATGTAGGGAAATGGATACAAAACAGGTGTCTTAAGGTTTTTATAGATCTTTTTATTAGAGATACTGGTGCACTTCTGCTGGGACAGCCACCAGCAGGAGATGCATGCCGAGAGAAGGGTGACGTCAACCCCAGGACAGCTTGTTTAACTAATATGTTGGGGTTCCTAAATTAGGCCTTGGCAGCCAATAGGGGCCAGGATTGTGATGGTGGTGGAGGTCTTTTCTGTCACTGGCGGCCGGTCGGGGCCCTCAGTCAGCAGCAGCACCCAAGCCCATGAAAGAGGCATTGTGTGCTCACAGAGAGGCGCCAAAAGGGGGGCTTGATAACAAAAACAGGCCACTAAATTCTAAGATTACTATACAGCGTAGGTCACACAGGCTGACTCAGGGTGCCACCACATTTGGTTTTGTGTCATGAGAGGCGAAGCTGCAGTGGAAATGTTCAATTGTGAACTGTCAGCATTGTGCAAGTTGTAGTAATAGAATTATGTCTCTGTTTATACTAACTATGCTCTAATATACCCACCGTTCCAATACTAAGTCAACCTCTCTTTCAATTAGATACGATTCGTTCTTATTCTTTCCAAACAATTCAATACAACAACAAATAATAAATAGAAATAAAGATAGATTGCTGATAAATCAATTGTGTGGGTCTCTTGACTATTACAAAATATCGATATAACAAAACATTAAAAAGTCAAAATATTAGTTTTTAAAATGGGTAAACAATCTATACTGTATCTAATTAAAAGATAACAATCTTTATCTTAAAATGTTTTTTTTTAATGTTTTTAAGCACATCCCCAATTCTAACTCACATTGTACACATCCTTATTTATTAACTATGACAAGTTGTGCTAGCATGAGTTTATACAGTTATTTATTGATTTGTAAAGGAAATAATTTAGTCTGGTGGTCAGTCCAGAGGTCTGTTCCTGTTGTAGTTTCTTGTTGCTGGCAGATGACGAACGCTGGACGGAAGGCAGCACATTTGGAGTGCGTCCACGGAAGTTATTTCGGGTCCGGTTGTGGATGCCAAGAGCACAGCATTTAGTTTCTTTTTCCTTGTCGTTAGCAAGGGTCAGAAAGCATTAACATGGCCACACTGAGAATAGCTTCAAGTACATTACTGCAAGTGCAATCCTCTTTGCACAAGGACTTTGTCAATAGTACAGTACTCACCTGACATTTTACAACCTAATATTGTTAAAACATGCATTATTATTGTGCATGGATAGTTATGGTTGCAGCTTTCGACTCTTTGTTTGTGTCAGTGTGTTACAGCAGGTAGTGGTAGAGGCTGCAGTAGCTGTTCCCAGGGCTCACCGCGCTCTTGTTTGGCTGGCAGCGGTGGCATTCCTGGCACCATGCCCAGTCACTGCTGTCTACCACCTCTTGCCTCTCTCTCAAACCAACACTAGCATCACCTCCTTCAGGCTTCATCACATCCCTATGGCTCGCTGTGTAGTTTACATATGAGAGCGGTTCACCTGCACTGCCTCCAATGTTGTGTTATTTCCAGCCTGTGTGCAGTGAATGCTTTAATCCTGTTGTTCTGACAGCAGCCTGTAATTCCACTACAGCAAGGAGATTATTGACCTGCGTCCCCAGTGTCCACACACAAGTGTTTCCCCTGTCACTGTTGCAATTAACACATCATGCTAGTGCTTTAAATGCATACCGTAATAACATTTAAATGCAAAACAAAATAAAACTGGTTTGAATATTGAGACTGCCATAATATAGGATTCAAATTGTGAATTGTGTATAGCTGAAGATCTGCAATGCTTTCTACACTATCAGGACTTAGTAGGAGTCATTTTAAAACCTGCCAATTCATATTTTTTTGGTGTTGTTTACATTACACTACATCTTCTTTAACTGTTTTGCTGTGTCTCATTATAAGACACAGACGTAACAGCTTACATTTGTGGTTACAAAAAGGATAACTTTAGCTGCATGCATGTGAGACACATCCATCCTTGTCATTCATATGTTTGAAAATAGGCTGCGCTCTCATAACTCTGTGCTCCCAGAACTGTGTCCTGTGTGTTGTTTTCAGCTGTCACTCAATGGGGTCAGGGGCCAGTGGTGGGCCACATATACCAAAGCACCTCTTCCTCCTGACACAAGCCTCACTGAGCGCTCTGAAAGAAGCCGCTATATTTAGAACAGCAGCTGGCTCAATATCCAGCTCCACTGTCAATACAATCCTCCATAAGACAAGCAGCATAAAACTGTAACACTGCAAATGTAGTGTGATCAAACAGGCACTTAAATGGGTACCTCTGATTGTGAACTTGTTTGTGGAAATAAAATGGGTTTTTATTTACTTCACAGCAAGAAGGTCCTGGGTTTGATTCCTGTACTAGACTGTGTGGAGTTTGCATGTTCTTCCCATGTTTGCATAGGATTCATGCTCTGGTTTTCCCTACTACTAGAACATGTACTATAGGTGTAAATGTAACAAGTGAGTGAATGGTTGTTGATGGTCAGAGGTTCTGGCACCAGGTGTTTTGGTGTCTAGAGTGAACGGAGAGGTCACCAAATTATGTGACTTTGGTCTTGGAAATGCGCTGTATAAATGAAGATGACTTACTAACATGTGGGAGGTGAAATAACCTTGCACCCATCAATAGGTTTTTGATTGATTTCTCTTCCTCAAATATCGCTGGTTCCTGTGGCCTAGCCGTCCATGAGCCTGTGGAGATGGTTTAATTGAACGTTCAGGTTTGTGGCACCGCTTATGATGCCTGTCCAGGTTTATCTTCCATGTTCATTGTTGTGACTCTATGCAAACCGCTGAAGCCAAAGAGCTGAGTGGCGCTGGAGGCTGTCTCCAGCTCGCCGCTCGCCGTGCCTCGGGGAGCGCTTGTTGCCAGGCAATGGCACACACCACTGTCGCCAACAGCAGCCGAGGCTTGGCAGTGCGGGCGACGTGGAGGTTCCGCTTGTTCTAGTCCGTAAACTATTTTTGTTACTGTAGCTTGCTAAAATACGTCTTTTCACAACCTTAAATATCCCAGCCATGTATGAGCTTTGTGGGGAGATGAGGAGACGTTTGGGCCCACAGGGAAAGCTGGAGATGTGTGGTTTCAACAGTTTCCTCTCAGGAGCTTTTTATCATTTGTACATCTCTTCTGCATTATGTGAATCATGATTCAAGCACTTCTTTTTTTCTACACAATTTCTATAATCCAACAGCTGTTTTGTGTAAATTAAAGAATGTGGAGCAGATTCTGTATTGTTTTTATTTGTTAAAAAGTCAGGTGCTGAATTGCATCTTTACTTATCATTCATGCATGTCATGTTACACAATTATTAAAAACAATATTGTTGTGTAATAAGATGGTCCTCTTCCAATATTTTAATCTCCTGTTTTTATTTTGTTTTCTTTCTTTTTTTAGAGCTGTGAGGTAAAAGAATCGAAAAGGAGGATTAGCTGGAAGACGCAGACGTGAGGAAAGGCTGCTCCATTGAGGTTAGTGTGTAATTAGTGCTACTGTGGGTAAACTCTCGCTATTGTCATGACATAAAGCTATATACAATATTAAATGTATTAAGATTCTTGCTGTTACTAGTATCGTTGATTGCCAAATAGTTTGAGTGACAAGTGCATTATGTTGGTTAAAACCTTCATTCACAACAGACTTAAGTCATTAGTGTTGTGAGCACAGGCACAGTTTACACTTCATATCAGACAAACACAATCTAAAACTAAGACAAAAATTCGGCTCAACCTTCTGTTATTATTTTTGCATTTATACATTATTATGTTTGTAACGTCTAACTTCACCAAGACGGTAAATATCATGAAGGCTGGAGTCGACCAAAGAAATGCTCGATCGACTGAAAACATTCCGGGTTGCTCGATGGTTGACTAAAAGGGGCATGACAAAACTAGTATAGTTATAGCTATTATGTATCTGAACGAAAGACAAGATTTCCACTTTATGCACAACAACTTAGAAGAACAAGAAGTGCTAGAAACAATTTAATCTACAAATGAATCGACGAAACGACCAAACACAAAAGTTTTCACTGTAGTGGTTCTTTTAGCCCCCTCTGCTGTTTCCAGGTAGCTCCTCTGTATTAACATCTCGAATATTGTCGCTCTGCATGTGTTATCCCTAAATAACATTGCTCATTTACCCTCGCTTGAGCAGGATAACTAGTGCTAGTGCCAGTCAAAGTAGCAGTAACAACGTGATTTCCCATTAAAATGAATGAGCGGACTTGGTGCATATCTGAAAACGCTAATCTTGAAAATCTATATTCACTAACCCGCCATTTCAAGTTGAAGCCCTTTGTATAGAAATCTAGTTATTCCTATCCTTGCGTCTGTGGTAAATATAGACAGATGAAGAGAAAGACTTAGGGTTTATGGGTGCAGATTATAATGGGCTGCTCTTATTAAACAACGTTGTGTTTTGTGTTTTTTTTTTGCAGGGCACAGAACAGATAACCAAAGGTGAGCGTTTCTTACTTTTTCACTGCCCTAATCCTCAGGCTTACAGTGATGGGCAGCTCCAGTTGACCCAAACAGCGGAGCTCCTGGTGGAGATAAGCAGGCAGATGGGATAAGGTCTTAGGTCGTGAGGGGATAGACATCACAAAATCTGATTACTGTTGAATGATAGCTTTTTGCAGCACTGCACAAGAACCTGGTTAATAATTATTACTCATTTAAAATTATCTACGCATTTTTATCTAGAATCACTGTGTAGCCTTCGTGATGTTGGCACCAAAAACCTCTTTTTTGCGACTGTCAGCTGCTCTTAGTGGATCAGCCTAGTCCAGTGTCACATTTAATTTAATGTTTTTTTCTCTTTTATGGTTTATTGTACAATAAACAATACATTCAAATGAAGAACAGGAGTAGAATGAAGTTGTATTAAAGTAAAGCCTTTGCTGCTGGTGGATGGCTTCATATCAATTCTTACACCATGACATGCAAACACAAAGTATCATTCTTTTTTTGTAATATGTTTTAAATTTCTAAAATCTTCTCTGTGCTTATTGTGCACCATCTAAAGCTTAAACATATAATATGGTTATCCCAAGATAGAGTATATAGTAAAAAAACTGCTTTTGCTTCACTTTTCCTTATTTACACATCAGGGATAAACACAGAGTGAAAATATCAGCTTTGATTATGAACAGTCGGCAAACAAATGCGCTTGTTTCTCTACTCGCTTTACATTTCCTCGTCTTCACTACAAGAGGCTGGTCTAATAGGACAAGACAGATTGCGGAACTGTGGACAGAGAGTAATTATGAGCAGGACTCTTCAGGCCTCGCTGTGGGGGTCACCAGGGAGCCTCTGTCGGAGCAAGCAGAAGGTGGGAAGGTGGGAAGGTGAGGATGAGTGGCTTGTAGCTCCTGTTCGGTTTGTGAGCAGGTGGGCTGTTAAAAACACTGTGTTTTGGGTGAGACTTGAGGGCTGGTAAACAGGAGCTTGTGAGAGCAGCCGTAACAGATGGAGCCGTGCGAAGCTGCAAGAGTACACTCCGGTTTCCTGTTTGCAGCCGCAGCTCAGGGGCCCTTTGTGGGATGACTCTCCTGGCCCATTTCTGTGACGCACAGCAAAGCACAGCGAGCACCTGCAGCAAGTGACGGCCAGAAACTAGCTTCAACTGTAGTCTCTCTGCCAGGTGATGTTTAAAGGACTGCTACAGAGCGATCACTTGCAGATGCATTGTTTTGCTATAGTCAGATTTATGGTGTTTGTGAACCAATGCCAAAGGGTTTGCTGGAGGTTTGGTTCTAATAAATTTTTTTGCATCGTTGCTGTGTATTGAAGTCATGAATGTTGCTGCTGTTGGAGTCCCAAGTGAAAGCACAGGTTACTCTGGAAAAAATCAGAAAAACATTTGCCATCCTTTAAGCATTTCCCTGTTTTTTTGTTTATTCAACTATTTACCCTTTGCTGACTTACTTCTCTTTGATCTGACTGTTCTTCTTATGGTTCATTCATTGATGCTCTGCTAAACAAATAATGTAAATGGATATGAGACATTGTTTACATGATCATTGTATATAAGAACGAATACAACAACAAGAACACAGGTTTTGAGAAAACTAGGCACTATCCAGGGACTCCTATACAGAATATGACCCACTCAAGAAATTCTTGAAACAACAGAATTCATCAAACTATTATGATAATTGAAATAGTATCGTCTGTATGGAGTGAAATAAAAAAAAAGGCCCTCAACAATTATAAAGTGCTTTGTGACATATTGTATTTTTAAGCTTTAGATTTTTGACTATCTCTATAGTGGCAGCATCTGAACCAGCAGGCATCCCGCTGGTTCTTTTCCTCCCCAAGACTTCTTTCCAACCTGTGATTCGACTGTGACAGGTGAAACTTTCCTTGCAACTGCCGTGTCACAGTTATGCACTTGTAATTAAGTCTTTTAATAATCTCTGGTGAAGGTTGGGGGCCGCTCACATACATTAAAGCTCACAGGAGACATCAAACCGACGACTCACATGACCCTGCCTCTATAACTCAATTATATCATTCATAATTACTCCACACCCATGACACCGTTATGTAGATTTATCACTATCGACAATTACCCAGAATCGTCCCCAAACACGTGGTTCAGGTTTTATTCATGCATTTGTCACATGGATCACACCGCTGCTGTGTTATCCTCATCTCATCAATAACAGTGAGAGATGAATCATTTATAATTCGGTGTTATTGTGCAGGCACCTGAATACCACAGGCTGTAATGATACATATAATAAGAAAGAATGGATCTCTCTCCGTCGCTGCGTTCGCACAGCTCCATACTCAATCTTCAAGGTTTTTCCGTCAGTCGCTGCTCTGTCCTTTCTCCTGAATCTACCGTCTTAATAACGCCTCAAACCACCTCTTTTGGAAAATTAGGATCCTCTTTTAAGTGGTAAATTGGTTGTCGTCTGAGCGCACACCGCCCAAAGGCTGCTGTTTGATGTGTATCTCTGATGAGCAGGGAATTCTCGTGTGTCCTCACTTTCGCTCAAAATCAAAGTTTCACACAGGCTGTCAGCGAGAATCCCACCAATTTATTCTGACGCCTTTCTGCCGGCATCAGGACGATCTGATGTGAGAAGTTGTAACTTGTAAGTGGTGAGGCATAAACAAATGAGGGTTTGATTATGTTATTATTAGAGAATACATTTAGTCCTTGGATGAAGTCGCTATAGCCTTACTTACAAATAACATTGTTGTCAATAGTGTGAATATGGGAGACTGAAAGCATAGACTGATGTGACTATTTATATATTTTGTTGATTATTTTACATATTTTGTTATATTTTTTGATTGTTGTTGTTTTCAGTTGGGCTGTAGCAGTTAATCAATTAATCGCAACTATTAATCTGGCTGGAGCTCTCTGTCTGGGGCATACTGGGATAGTCTTGCACAGTTTTTGTGGTTTTATTGCAATTGGCTAATACATTTTTGATTCTTGAATCTTGAATCTCTATGAAGACCTTCTCCAGGGGCTTCACTGAGGCTTTGTTTTGGTCAAATTAATTTTAAAAAGCCAATATTTTGTGATCAACATCTAATTGATGATCAAAGTAACCATTATTACAGCCCTAGTATTGAAATATTTGTTTGTAGTCTGGATAGATGCTTGTGAGTGGAGTGTGAGCTGGCTGTAGGGGGTGAGCACCGCGGAGGCAGCATGGGGGAGGAGACTGCTGTTCTCTTTATCAGTAGCGCTTCCCTTCACTGCTGCACGTCACTTCTGCGCTCTGATTGGTCGATGCAGCTGCAGTCTGTGGCCCCCTTCCCCCATGCCTTCAGTACAACGTCACAACAGAGTCGCAACTGTAAAAACCTTTTTGAATACGTATGTGCCTGTGCGTCTATCATAACATAAAGCTTTGAACATATTGGTTTAACTGTCGACAACTGTTATGGAGGGTTACTCCAAAAGCACTGTTGGGAATGGGATTTATCTGAATCCTGAGCATAAATAGAAGTAAATATGGATCATTAGACGACTCATAAATGACAAGATCAGCACTCGACTTGTTTCACATATCATCATTAGCAAATAGTGTGGAAAGTAAGAGGAAAGCCTTAGTATTTACAAAGTGTGTGCGACGATATGTGCTCTCCCCTCCAGAGTGGGCCTCCGCATTACATAAGTCTTTGTTTTTGTTCCAGACGCATGTGTGCCAGTTATTCACTGCTCCACTGCGCACACTGGGGATGGTGGCCAGCAGCAAAGCACAGCTCTTTGAAACTCATGTAGGCCACACAAAGACCGTCTTTTTCCCTCGCGTTTATGTCATGTTGGATTTAGTTTTCTTGAACTATTTATATATTAAGGCTATATTAACTTGGAATCTGTTGCATCGTAGTGTGGAGTAGAGTTTTAATTTATTATTCAACCTTCTGTAACGCCTCAGCCACTATATTGTTTACACATTCCATGCCTATTAGTCTTGTGCTATAGATACAGTCATTCTAACATAAATTCAATTCAATTTAAGCCCTAAATCACAACAGTAGTAATCTCAGAGGACTTCACAAAACCAACACAAATTATAGAACCAAACATTTCAAATACAAAGAATAGAGAACACACAGGTATTGGTCCATAGGGGGGAGTTGACCAATGTCCATAAGTGTTGATAAATGTCCATAAATGTAGTTGAATGTTGAGTGACAACAGACAGTAGGGTCAGTAGGGTCCTCTAACAGCCCAACAGACCCTACTGCAGATGCCATTAAACTTGTGCTATAGAGACAGTCATTATAACAAAAATGTTGGCTACTGTATGTTTTTGATGATAGGATTGGACCAGGGCCCTGCAGCATCTTCAATGTGTCTGTTTCTTATGTGGGCTTTGATTGAATTAAAGGATTGTAGCCTCATTTTGTTATGTAATAGAACATGCTAAAGTGATTAGTGTGCTTTGTGTCTCTTACTGCCTCTCACTGTGTGGCCGTGTGACCTCCAGCTGATCCTCCGTCTGACCGGCCACTTGCACCTCTCATTGCACATCTCCACATTAGCTCGTTGGCATCTCAGGATTTACACTTTCACACAGAATAGTGCCCACATTTTCACTTTGTCAGAATTCATTTGAAGTAGCGCCATCTCAAAGACACTTTCTTATTTTCTACCTGCAGAGGCTGATTAGAATCTGAAAGCTGATTAAAGTAATTGAGCCTCATGTGTTCATCTCTGAGCTAGTGTAAAGTTTACATTCTGTCTGTTCTCACAGCCTTGTCGTGGAGGAAGCCAGTTAGCGCTCAATGTGTATTATAATCAGCTGTGGGAGGGCAGTGATCCTGTCATTGGGCGGTGGATATGATCTGATATCAAAAGCTTTTATGGAAGGTGTGTCCCAATGGCCACACTTAATGCACCATAATGCAGTTACTGACTTCTGTCTATTATGTGATGGAGCACATGGCTGGAGACTTACCGAGAAAGAGCCTTTCAACATAATAGGTAGTTACAACCTAGAGTTTATTACAGTTTTCTTATCTGATTTCTTGTTTATGTGGCATCCATAAACAAGACCTTAGCTGCTGCTGAATGTTGACCCTAGGCCTGTCACGACTTTGGTGGACCTATATTCATTTAGAAAATCATTGGGAGAAACAATAATATCGAAACTACTCAATGTCACTGATGCTATTACAATAAAGCAGGATAATCCTGGTAAAGTATTTTCTTGAAATTATTATTTTTGCTTTCAAAAACCTGTGTTGTGAAAGTTTGGTAGTATTTAGTCACATTGAACCATCTACAGCTAAAACCTCATCATTTTGAATCGAAAATAGCTGAAATATTCACAGAAAAAAATGAAAGAAGAAACTTTTACTTGTGAAAACATTATATCTTAAGAAGAACATTTATTGTAAAACAAAGATGAAAAGCAAAAAGATGCTGCACCACGACCTGCAACTCCCTACGCTATCACCAGAAGCGTAGTCGTTGTTTTTTTGCAAGTTTGAAAAATTACCAGGTGCAAACACAGCCATGCAGTAGTAAAGAATATCATTTCAACTGAGAAATTGCCAAAACTAATTTATAGGCAATACTTTTGTTTTAAATGGCAGAAAACTGATCTGAGTGCAATAAAATGTCATCAGACTAATACAGGACTGAGACGGAAGCTTTTAGACAGAAGTTGCAGAGTCACATGTTTGTGCCAGAGGTTCTTGAGAACAGAGTGGATGGATCTAAAAACCACTCCATGTCTTTTTTTGTTGAACGTTGCAAAATGTAAAAGCTGAAAGAAAAGATTGTTAATTTGCTCAAAAGTTCCCTTAAGGCCCAAAATAAGTTATTCATTAGTTATTGTGGACCTCCCCAAGGTTTCTCACTTCTCTCCCACTGTTTTTAGAGTTTTTCCAGGGTCTGTTAAGGACTGTGGTGATGATCCAGGACACTAACATTCTACAGCATTCATGGCCATTGGTCGACTTCCCCCTTCTGTATGTGTTCTATATTTTTATGTTTGAACTTTTTGATTCTCTGATCTGTGTTGGTGATTTCAATAGTTTTGTCAAGTCCTCTGAGATGACTACTGTTGTGATTTAGGGCTATACAAGAATACATTTAACTGAATTGAATATTGATAAGTTGTTATAGTCGTTATTGTGACAGGCCTGTGGGTTTTTTCCCACTGTTTTTGTTGTTCCTTGCCGATGCTGGAGGGTCTAAGGAAAGTGGTGATGATCCAGGACATTTAAGGACATTTATGGACATTGGTCATCTGCCTATTATGGACCAATGGGTCTACCAATGATTCTCTGATCTGTGCGAATCGACCGTAGTTATCCTCCCAGATAAAGCACTGTTGTGATTTAGGGCTTTACAAAAATAAATTGAATTGAATTGAACCGGTGCCATGTTATGTTCAATATTATTCTGAGATAAATGGTTTTCCTGCCGACCCCCAACGGTGTCCCAACTTTACCGCAGAGCAGCTGAGATGGCAGGTGCATCCCTCTGGAGTTCTGCTCTCTGCTCAGTCATGTAACCCACCCAGAGAGACACAACACGCAGCTGTCAAAACCAGGCCACGCTTCGCCCTCTGGGACTGTGCCACTGTAGTATCTTCACCAACCACCGAACTAGCCACAAAGTCATACAAAACCTCCTCCCACCTGCTCTTTCTCACTAACGTGTTCTGACTTTGTATATCCCCACGGATGTCATCGTTTCACTCGTGCTTCGAGGGTATTTCCAGTTTAGGAGCTCTATTGAAATGGCTGTTGGATCAGTTGCAGTTTTGCAGACTTGAACGGGTGCAGATAGAAACTCTTGAGGACGAGGAAGAAAAGGAGCACAGAGAAGAGTGGCAGAGGTCCAGTTGTGTGGGCTGAAGTGACTCATGACTTACGGTAACTGCTGCTGTTCTCTCCGCCCCTCCCTGGCAGACGTGCACAGCTCTGTACCTCTTTCACATGTGTGATGGTACTGGGGACTAGACAAAAAAGCTCTCCAGATGCACACTTCAGTTTCAAGCCTTGACTTTGGCTCTAATGCACTACAAATCCAGCACAGTTGTTTTACACCCATTAGCCGTCTCCTGTTTGGTATGTAAACATAAACACTCTTTTCCGCCACAGCCCTTAATATTTACTTTCCTGGTATCTTGACAGAGCTATATTTAGACCACTTTGGAAGCAAGCAGAAACAGTGTTTAGGCGAAATCTATTTTTTTTTCTTCCACAATAGGCATGCACAGTACGTAGCTTTTTGGTCAGAGAGCCCTTGGTGTATTTGATAGTAATAGATAGTGGCGACAGTGGCTCAGTTGGTCCTTGGGCAAGACACTTAACCCCACTTTCCCTGAACCCCCCGCTGAATAATCAAGGCTTCTGTGGATTCTCACCACCTGCAGGAGGATCAGTGAGGGGCTGGTGCTATGTGGACTGGGTGAAGCTCTGACTGCCACCCCCCTGACCCAGAAATGAATTAAAAATGGATGGATGGAGATACCACTATTTTCATCTGTGGTTGTTAAATGCCTTCCTCAGAGCTACAACATCTTACAGCGTGACAACAAATCAATAACCTAAACTTGTGCAGATTGTCGCCAGGTTTTTTGTAGTATTACTGTGTTAATGCTGCTGCTTAGTGTTGGCTTTTTAGTGGTATACAGTACGCATAGAGTCTGAGGCTTCAAATGAGAGGTTGTTTTTAGGTGAGGTATTCTGGAGGAATCCCTTGATCTACTTTATTCCTTCAGAAACAAAAACTGAAATTTTGAAGCAATTTATGTCACTAAATTAGGCAGGCACCAATACTGAGACTGGTATAGAATATAAGTGTAGATCCATAACAATGCTTGATCTGGGTATCAGTTCTATCAGTTTAAGAGTCAAATACTGGCTGATATTAACCCAGAACATCATGGAGTTACTTGCAGAATAAAACACAAACAACACATTTGAACCTATTTTGGAACTTTTTTTTTAATAAGTTAGCTTTGAGTTGAAGTGGATGCGGCTAATTTAAGTTCCTTCAATGTGTTTGGTTCAAATTCACTGTAGACATTAACAACAAAAAGTATCAACGTTGACCATGAAAAACATCTAAACACAAAATCACAGAAAGAAACACTTGGATGGTGATGCATCTAGTTACAGTGGCCGTAGTGAAAGTGGGGACTGATAATTGTATAAAAAAGCATAATATTTGACTCTTTAAGTCGTCTGATAAAAGGTTTCCAAGTGGCTGTACTGCTCGTTCATCTAGCAGGCAGAGCATTGTCAGTACAGTACCATCCAGTCCTTCTGCCCCAGAGGGACTTCGTTAAGGCTGGGCTATTCCAGCTGAGGTCCACAAAATCTATTCACTACAGCCTTTGCCACTATAGTTAGTCTGGATTTAGTCGCTTTACTCGCTCATTGCTAAAACAGTTTTTTTGGAGATGTTGTCACAGATGGTGTATGTTAACAGACAAACTATAATCTGGAGAATAATGAGATGACCTCACTCTCCACGAAGCTCAGCAAAAGTCATAAAGAGACACTGTTCTCCACCAAACATTGACTTGTATTGTTTTGTCAACTTGAGTCGTTGTAAGGGCACTGGGAAAAAAAAAATATAAACAATACCAGCCTTGATCCAGGACTGTCACATTTGTCGGGCTGCTTTCTGTCTTCAACTTAACACAATTCAATCCCTTTTACTTCAGCTAAGTATTTAGTCTTACCTTGTCCTTTATATACCTCGTAGCTTTAGAAAATCTACTTCTATGCTGTCGCTTTCTTGTTGGGAGTAAATCTATGTATGTCAAAATGTCCCTCTGATAAGTTTGATAAGTGCAGTGAAGTTGCTCCTGTAAAAACATTCGCTTTCAAAGCTTATATGTCTCCTGCTTCTCACTCCCTCCCCCAAACAGACCTTTTTGAGATTTTTATTTCCAGTGAGAATGAATGTCCTCTGTCAGTGCAAGATAAAAATAAAGCCAGGGGGGGAGGCAGAAACGTTGTTGGTGGGAGGGACTGAGCGTGAGGGCTAAAGGAGGAGGAGAGAGGGGCTGTCTCATGTCGTGCAAGAGCTGTGCAACTTTTTGGCTGTATTTCCAAACCTTGGTGCGTTTAGCACTGGGAGAAGGATGGATACTTGGTACGTAACCTAACTCTGCACAGGATGGTTGGCAGACACCTCTCCTCAGGTATTTTACAGCATTGTCCTTCAGTTTAGCACTCGAATTATGACATCCCATTTCAGCTTCGCTAGACTGCTGGCATGCACTCTGCTGCAACAATTAGTCTGTTGCTGAGGATTGACAGGTCAGGGGAATAGAAAAAGGGGCGTTGCAGCTTTAACTCACTGTTTAGGTCCTTTTTGGCTTTGGTACAGGGCTGAGAAAATGGCGGTCCAGCACTTCTAAGCCTAGTGACGCTTGTGAGCTACAATGCTGTGTTTGTCCTTTTCCCTGCTCACTCACTGCCTCCCCTTGCAAGTGGACGTCTTTCCAGCAGATTGTGATATAAGAACGAATGCTGTCTATGCAATAGCATTTATTATAATATACATACATTGTGCACGATGTATGTATGTATATAAGATGTGTTGACAGACCGTAATCTTACATACATAATAATAGCGTAATAATAAGTTTAGTTTTGTGCATGTATACTATAAGTTTGAGAGTTGGCTTTAAGCACATAAAACTTTAAACACTTAACATTTATACAGTTTTAAGATGATGTTATTCCCTCACCAAAAAGCTGGCATTTATTTCTGTTTCATGCATGTTTGTGTAACTTTTTGAAGCTGGCGCCTGGTCTTTCACTTATTTTCTCATTTAGTGCATTTGTTTAGTCTTAACAGTATATATTTAAAAAGCACTCTGGAAAGAGGAACAAAGAACCTTTTTCAACCTGTGAGATTTTCAATTTCTGCCAAGAGTCTCCTTCCGCTGACGTAAATAATTCATATTTTATCTCTTTTTGTCTTGCAGAGCTGCCCTCACAGAGTGGGCCTGGAGCGCAGTATGATAATCCCCTCTGGAGTCCACTGCCAAACAGGAGTGCCACAACTTTAAACAATCTCACTTTCTGGGGTCAACTGAACTTTGAACAGGAGGACACAGTGGCTTGGCCTTCTACAACCTATAAAACAAGGCAAGCCACACCAGAAGGATGCCCTGTGGACACTGACTTTGGTCACTGGACCAGTAAAACCAGTAGTATTTGTAGTAGAACAAGTATGGCCACAGGGGCTAATAGCCAAACTGGGCACTTCTCTGCCAACCATCTGAGCAACAAGACCAATAGTGGGCCGAGCCCTGGAACCAGCATGCTTTCTAACCAGGTGGCAGCCAATCGCAGTTGGGGGTCTGGACCGCCCCACGGCCCATCTCAGTCTTCAGTGGGGACTGAGGGAAAGGGTGACAGCCCAATTACTGGGGGCAGTAGGGGCTGGGGCTCCTCCTCATCTTCCACCACTAACTTTAACTTGAACTTAAACCCTAATGCCAACCCATCGGCCTGGCCCATGTTGGGACATGATGCGGCTGGCAACGGGGCAGGCAGCTCAGGGGGAGCCGGCTCTGTGTCTCCCCCTCCATCTACCCAGACCAGCACCTGCACTGGAGCCAACACTAACAGTAACTCAGCGGGGGGCAGCAGCGCTTGGGGTGGCATCATGGCCTCTGAAAGCATAGAGCCAAAAACCACTCCCTCCACGAATGTGTCTTTCAGTTCAGAACCTCAGAACCTTAAAACTGATGGACCAAATTTTTCAAAGCAGGAATCCTCAAGCCCCATCCACAGTCTCTCTGGTTGGGGTAATGCGCCTGTTCAGCAAGAAGGCCCACAGGTTAATGGGGAAGATGCCAGCTCAGCATGGGGTAAGAGTGGGGATTCAAATGCACCTTCATCTAAAGATGGCTGGGACTCGGGCTGGAGCCATGGTGGAGGAGGAGCAGGTTCCTCTGGAGGTTGGGTGGAGCCATCCAGGGGGGATTGGGGAAAGCCAAAAAGTGATGAAGCCCAAGGAAGTTGGGATTCTCCTACTTCTCCTTCCCAGGATCAACAAACGAATCCCTGGAGTCGAGCCGTGAGCACAGCTGGTGCCAGTGAAGGGAGCAGTGACAGCATGGAGGGACACCCCCGACACAGAGACCACTCATCCAGAGATAATCCAGCTCCCGTCATTCCCACCCAAGATCTTGATCCCCGTGTCTTGTGCAACACAGGGTGGGGACAGACCCCAGTCCGACAACACACTACCTGGGACATGGAAGAAAGTAAACGGAAAAAAATAGCAGCTGATTCATGGGGTTCTGGTCCAGCTGCTTCAAACGACACACAGGGACACACCACTAATATGGCCCTGTCTCACAGAACTGACCCGGTCAATAAACATGATGCGCATGCTCCTCCTGTTGCTACAGGCTGGAATGGAAATGCCCCTGCACCAAGCCAGAGTAGTTCTGGGTGGGGAGACGGACCCAACAACAATAAACCCTCCTCTGGGCAAAGTGGCTGGGGCAGTCCTGCAACAGGAGGCCAAAACACTAATATGCCCCAAAAAGCAGCTCAGTCCTGGGCGGAGGAGAAGTCTACTGGATGGGAGTCTCATGCCAAAACTGCATCACAAGGTTGGAGCGATCAACCCAAACCATCTCATGGCTGGGGGAATAGTGGGGGGAGCAGCAACACGAGCGAATGGGGAGAATCTAATGAGAGCAAAAAGAGTCCATCAAATGCTGCCTGGGACGGAGAGTCGGGAGGCTGGAAGGACAGTCCACGAAGCTGGGGTACATCTGCAACTGGTCCAGGAAATTCTGAAAATGGAAGAAATCCTGGCTGGGAACCTCCCTGTCAGCGTCCCAGTGGACCACATCAAGGATGGGGAGGCAAATCTAATGAGAGTCCTGGTGGTGGGGCAACTATGGGTTCCTGGGGGGGAGCTGGGCCAGCCAAGCCGCCCGGAGGCTGGACTGGTGGGAAGCAGGAGCGCACTGAGCCCACTGGTTGGGGGGAGCCTTCTCCTCCTTCTATCAGACGTAAAATGGAAATTGATGATGGAACTTCTGCATGGGGTGATCCTGGTTCCCACAATAAAAGTGTCAACCTCTGGGACAGGAACAATCCAGGAGCATCCCAGACTAAAGCCATTGCTGTAGGAAATAATGCACCAGGGTCCAATGCCAACCACACTCAGCCTCACAGCCAGCCCTATCACGGCCCCCAGGGGCCCTTACAGAGCCACAGTCAGAAACCCCAAAGCCCAGGCCTCTCTGGTGGACCTATGGATACTGCTGCTCCGCAACCCCCCGTACTACTACCTCACAGCAGAGGTCCTCCAATGGCTCAAGGTAAATGCACATATCCATATACTCACACTGTTTTTTCCCACTTATTGTCTCACAAAAGTGTTAAACTGAAGCTGATTACGCCCAGTAACTGTTAAGCTTGTTGATCCACTTAAAGAAGAGATCTTGACCTACTTGGCGCTCTTGGATGTACATCTGCTTGTTATCCAAATTAGTTAAGTAGTGCTAGGCCTATGTGTGTCTTTATACTTAAAGCACATTTGTTGTTGCGCTGATAGTCCTAACAGGCGACAACAATACTACGGGGATCAATAAATTATCTATCTATCAATACAGTGAAAAAAGATTATTGACAACAGAACTCAATACAAATATGGTTAGGAAACACTGCTTTAGAGACGGACTGTCAATGGTATCTCCTATTCTATTGAAAAAGAATGCACCAAACTGAACCTGAAAGTTGGCAAAAAACCTGTTCAAATATCACATAACCTTTTACATTAATTATAATAATAATAATTACTTTTGCAAAAAATCACCTTTATTTAATTGACTTGGCAGATTTGTGTTTTCTCACTCGTATTTATTTGTCATTTAGGTTGGGGAGACATGCCAAGCTCCCACCCAAAATCAGAGACCTCTTGGGGAGAACATGCACCTTCTCCAGTCAGCGTGGACAATGGGACTTCAGCGTGGGGCAAACCGACCTGTGCTAATTGGGGAGACAACGGTCCAGAATATGGCAGGGGCAATTCAAACATGACGTCTGCATCTTGCAAAACTGGTAAATTTTGACTTTTTAAAATGACATTACATTGGCAGAGACAACATTTCCCTTTCGGCCATATTCATTCCGATGTGTGAAGACACAAAATATAAAAGACACTGGAATCTTGTGCTGATGTTACGGGTCCCAAACTGGTTGTGGCCATATTAACAAAAATGTCAAACCACAATCTGTAAAAATTGTAAGAAAAGTGTCAGAGAAAAATCAATGCAGCACTCGCTTTACTTCCAGATTGGGTCACGGTCAATGTGGCCCCCGACTACATCTGAGGATGACAACATTTCCTACCATAATTTCTCTGTACCCGCCAATATTTATACAAGACTACTTTTACTAAATATAAGCTAATTATTCTCTAAATTACAAACTTATAATTGCACAAATAGACATTTGAACATAATATACCTTGTCCATTGGTGTAATAATGCAATACAAATGTGGTTACCTTGTTACAGCTCCTAAACCTATGCAAGACAGCTGGGGAGGTGGTGGAGAAGAGCTGGGTCTGTCTGGAGGCCAATGGGACCCAGACGATGGAGACATGTGGAACAGCACTGCTTCTCAGGAGAGTAACTCTTCTTGTAACTCTTGGGGCAATGCGCCCAAAAAGCCTCCTCCAAAAGTAAGTAAAGCACTAGAAGTAGCAGTCGAAGTTAAATGCTGTTTATTGATTGGTAATGTTTAAAATATGAGTAGATACAGTTAACATTCAGAATCAGAATTTGTTTATATTGCCATGTGAGTAACAAGAAGTCACAAACTAGAAAATTGCTTTGACTCTCTTAAAAGCATAGAATAGAATAATAAAAAAAAAACGTTGAGATATTATAGTAATAGATTATTTCTTGGTTAGTTACAGGTTAAAGTACCAGGAAAACAAGAAGATGCCTGGATAATGAATCGCCTAATCAAACAGCTGACAGACATGGGCTTTCCGGTAATTTTTTATTTTACTGTGAAAGAAAGAACATACTTGCATTTCATTACATGTAACATTATTTTTTGTTGAACGTAAAGAGAGATCCAGCTGAAGATGCACTCAAAAGCAACAACATGAATCTGGACCAGGCCATGAGTGCTCTCCTGGAGAAGAAGACTGAGCTGGATAAGCGGGGAATGGGCCACGACTACAACAACGGCCTCATCAATAAACCCATGAACTACCATCGGCCTCAGCTTCTGTCCAAAGACACAGTGACAGACCCCCGCTTGCCTTTCATAGACAAGGTGTGTGCAACTGTGCATCAATTAGGAATACCTATTTGTGTGATCATTTAGTTTGACTGAAATGGCATTCTGTGTTGTGTTAGATGCAGAGTGGAATGTTTGGTGGCAGTGCACAAAGCCGTGCGATGCAACCAACTCCTCAGCCTCCTGTGCCGCCGCTCAGCTCCTCTCAGCCGAATCTACGTGCTCAAGTGCCTCCCTTTCTGTCCCCTCAGGTTTTGGAATACTTGAAGCATTCACTTGTTTAGTTACACACTATAGAATAACTAACCAATAATAAATGTCACTGTCGCAGGTTCAAGCACAGCTCTTACAGTTTGCAGCAAAAAACATTGGTCTGAATCCTGCACTTTTGACCTCACCAATAAACCCTCAAAATATGACACTGCTGAATCAACTTTACCAGCTGCAACTGGTAAGCAATGGGTATTATTTATTAAGTGATTGATAGTTCCCGTATCCCATGATGTTCCAAACTTGGAGAATTTAAAGTTTTAGTCTTGTTAACAGCACCACCATTTTACATGTCCCACAGGCTTACCAGCGTTTACAAATTCAGCAACAGATGTTACAAGCTCAACGCAATGTTTCCGGCCCTATTCGACAACAAGAGCAGCAAGTACGTTTCCAAAAGAAACTTGGCAAAACATTGTCTTGTTGAGTCCTACTTTCATTTTCTAAAGTCCATATTGAATGTGTTCCAGGTTGCCCGTACAATCAATAACATGCAGCAGCAGATCCAACAGCACCAGCGTCAGCTGGCTCAAGCCCTGCTAATGAAGCAGCAGCCTCCGCCCTCACACGCTGGCATGCACCCTGGAGGGAACAAATCCAACCTGGACTCTTTCCCAGGTCACCCCCAGGCTCCTGGCCTCTCTGACCTCCAGACCAAAGACCCACAGTCATCTAATGCCTACAACCCCTACTCTCTTTGTAAGTGGGATGAACCATGATATAATGTCTATTTCACTGCATTTCAATACATTTCTATTACTGCAGTAAGTCATTTGTTTTATATTGCAGCTGGATTGAATTCAAACATGAATGTAAACTGCTTGGATGTTGGAGGCTTGTCTTTGAAGGAATCTCCTCAACCTCAATCACGCCTTTCACAGTGGACACATGCCAATTCTATTGAAAGTATCTCTGAAACACCCTCACCTTTAGAGTCCAGCTTGGGAAAGCATGGTGAGCTGTTGAAACACATATGATATAACCTACTATATTTAAGTTTTGTTCTGAATTTAGAATTGATCCTTTTGTCACTAGGGCCTCCTGGTAAGTCCTCGCAGCTGGAAGATTCTTTCAGCCCGTATAACCTAAGGTCAAACTCAGAATCTCCAACGAGCCCTCTGGTCCCTCCTGACAACTGGGGACAGCCCAAGGGCAGCAGTGACAAAATGACAAATGGGACCAATATTAACTGGCCACCAGGTTAGCCGCTGTCTTATAAAACATATTACATTTAACTGTACAAACACAAAGTTTTGAAATAAGAATATTTCCAGAGTTCTGCCCGGGTGTCCCCTGGAAAGGCCTTCAAAACATTGACCCTGAGAATGACCCAAACATGACTCCTGGAAGTGTACCCAGTGGACCCACCATCAACACCAACATTCAAGATGTCAACCGCTACCTGCTGCGGGACCGGAGTGGAGGTGAGCTCCAGCCGTGTGTGAGAGTGTCTGGGGATAGTTCTTTTGCACCGCCGTCTTGATGCTGCATCTGTTGCTACTGCTCTGCTTGCTTTTTGCTATTTTTCCTTTTAATATTTACACATACCCATATACATGTCTTTTAACCTCCTACTTTTGTCATTTGTTATATTATTTTATTCACTTCATTTCTCTTTGCTATCATTCCTTATTTTTGTCTGTCTATTTTTGTGTTGCTGGTGTCTGCTCAGGCTCTTCTCCCACTTCATCTCAGGCTCTTCCTTCCTCCACTGATTGGCCAGTCAGTGCTTGCTCTAGCTCGTTCAGTCTCTCGTCCCCGGAGGCGGACGATGCAGGTACGCAGTTTACAGTTAACCATGTAAACGAAAATCAAGAAAGCTCCTTCTTGCACCATTACACCATTCAAATGCTGTACCACTACAAAACTATTCTTTTGTTATTCCATTGATTTTATTTCCTTTCTTCTGTTGGCTGTATGGGATCCATGATGTTTTAAGGGTTGAATGTACAAGAGAATATTGTCCTGTGAAAATTAAAACAAATCCGTTATAGAATCTGACACTCCTTCCATCTTGCTGTGTAGGTAAATTGTCAGAGATGAAATCAACATGGTCACCTGGCCCTATAGCGCACAGCCAAGCGTCTCTGTCCCATGAGCTGTGGAAAGTTCCTCAGGGGTCCAGAAGCAGCAGCGCAGCACCGAGCCGTCCTCCGCCCGGTCTCACCAACAATAAGCCCTCAGCCACATGGGCCGGCAGTACACTGGGGCTGGGTCAGGGCTGGAGCAGCTCCTACACCACAGGTATAACACACTTTCATGTTGTTCATGGGTTATAAAAAGGAGCACATTTGAGAGGTTTTTTCTTCAATTTTCAGCAGGGACCACATGGAGTACTGATAGCTCACCCAGGACCAGCAGCTGGTTGGTTCTAAGAAACCTTACTCCACAGGTACACACTTTATATAAACATGTGAAATTAGCCAAACGTTTTGGAAATCTATAATGTTGTATTCCACCCTGGGATAGATTGATGGCTCAACACTGCGGACACTATGCATGCAGCATGGCCCTCTTATCACATTCCACCTCAACCTGACTCAAGGCAACGCTGTAGTTCGTTACAACTCCAAGGATGAAGCTGCTAAAGCCCAGAAGTCTCTTCACATGTACGTTTTTGATTGTATTATATCTTATTTTATCTGTATGAATTTAAAATGTTCAAACATTTAATTAATTTGTTTGGCAGGTGTGTGCTTGGTAATACCACCATCTTGGCGGAGTTTGCTGGAGAAGAAGAAGTGAACAGATTCTTTGCACAGAGCCAGTCGCTTGGTGGAACTACCAGCTGGCAAGCCACTCCTGGCACTAATCAAACACGGATGGGTGGGACTGGCTCAGGAGTCTCTCATGCCATCGGCCACTCTCCCCATTGGAATAACAACAGTGGAGGCGCAGGGAGCGGAGGTGCTCTCGGCACAGGAGGAGCGAAGACAGGAGAGCTGCTCTGGGGTGGTGTACAGCAGTATTCCAGCCTGTGGGGTCCCCCTAGTGGAGAGGAGGCTCGTGTGATGGGGAGCCCCACCCCAATCAATACACTGCTTCCTGGAGACCTGCTTAGTGGGGAATCTATGTAGCCCACAATGAAACGTGAGCTAAAGATTCCAAATCAGTGTGGAGATAATCACTGTGGTGTACGGTTACAGAGGGACAAGAAGATGGATTTCTGTCAAGCTGCTCACCCGCCTCTGCTTATTCCCCCCTGGTTATAACATTTTTCCTGTATTTTTTCCCTTATTAAGAGTTTTTATTCAGTGTTGTTTTATTTTTTGAGATACAAAGAGAGATACAAAGTGAATTTTGCAAAGCAATGTAAGAAATGTGGAAACATGCACCTCAGAAATCCATATGAAGCATCATTCCCTTCAATCAGAGCAGTTTGGACTTCACGTCTGTATTTCTCAGCACTAATATTAGCCTTAACCCTTTCCTGCCCTGTTCTTGTTCACTCTGTACTTGGTGAAGAAACATACAGACTTGTGCACACCCTTATTTCTGAGCCAGTGAAACCTGAGTGAGAGTAAATGCTGCTGAAGTCTACCCCAAATAACCACAGCTCAAACTCCATTACACAATGCTCAAAGGGAATGATGCAACTTTGTTTGCCTTGTTCAAGCCATTTATTTTTTCTATTGTGTTTTCCATTGCAAACAAAGCTAAGAATATTATATTATTCACATGTGTCTCAATCTTGGTGGCATCATAGCATATCCAGAAGTGGATATAATGGACAAGTGAATGAACCACTGCTATTACAAGTGAAACGCAAAGACAAACACTTAATGCACCTCAATCCACTGCAGGACTCCTGCAGTTTGGTCTCAGTCTTTGACCCTCTCACTGATGTTGTTGTGGATAACCTCAAGTTGTCGTGTAGTTTCTCACTCCACCAACAAAAACACCATTTCATGTGATGTGCAATATAAGCCACAGACTCTACCGTCCATGCAACGCATCGTCACCTCTTGGAAAAGAGACTACAAGGAATGATTGAACTACGAATAATTTCTGCCCTCACTTAAAACTGCCACTAACATCTTTCCTCTCCCCATGTGAGTGAGTGGGCTTCAGAGAGGCTGGTCTTAAAACATTCTACCTTCAAACAAAGGTAACACAAAGCACTTGTTGGACCAGCCCCCTCTGCAGCTACACATGCCAGTGACTAGTTTTGGGGAGAAGATTGGATGTGTGTGTTCCTGTGTATGCGTGTGGGGAAATGGCATCAAACCAAATTAACTTGGAAGACCAGATTATTTTTGTCCTTTTATCAACATTTTCATATGTGGTCAATCATAGCACTTAGCAAGAACCTCACTGCTAATACACACAGGATGCCAACATATTGAAGACAGAAGAAGNNNGTTACAGTGGCTTCGATACTTTTCTACTCAAAATGGATGTACGTTTTTTTATCCTTCTTTTCACATGTTTGAGAAGTTGAAGGATGTATAACACATGGTAGCAAAGTGAAGGGAATACAAAGAATTAACTGACTCAGCTGATGAGCAGTGCCATGCTCTTTGTCAAGTAAATATCACTGTTACATCGCATTTTTCTCTACTCAAAACTCAAGCCTTGGTATCTGGAAACTTTCCTCTTAATCCTGCAGGGAGGATTTCTTTCTTTTTGTCCTTTTTTTTTCTCTTCATGAAGAGGCCCTGCCAACTTGTGGTATATCATGGTCACTGAGTGCCTGTCTGCTGCAGAGTGCACTGTTCCGCTGCGGCCTTCATCCCTCTCCCTGCAGGACCCCGTCTGACTGGCTTCTCCCCATCTTCCCCTGGACCTCCAGGCCTAGAACGACTTACTACTACTACTACTGCGCCACCACCCTCCTCTTCCATTCTCTCCCACTTCTGCATTGATCACTTTAGCCTGATGCTGAGGCACTTGATGTGTTATATTACTTATTTCATTTATCTGTGTACATTTTTGTTGTAAAGTTGGCTGACGCTGTTGCATTAGTCAGATGGTGTAGTTTAAAGATGAATGCTGTTATATTTCCTAAGCCCCTGTCTGCAGAACCAGTGTGTGGTTTAGAGGTACGGCTCATGTTATCCCAAACTGACCCTGAGAGAAATAGGTTTTTGGTTCTTAAATTGTGTGCAGTTCTCCACAGTGAATGCACCTTTATTATAGTGGAGGGGTCACGGCCACACTGGTGCTTTATGGTTTAACTCTGGGAGTGCTTATTTTCGACCACCTCAATTGAGAGCAGCCTTCCAGTACTATGCAAAATCAAGGAGGGATTCAATCACAGCCATTTAGATTTCACAGCCATGTTCAACATCTGCCAATGTTCACTTATTTAACCTTTACTACCAGGCAGCTTCCCTTAGGCCTCTCAATCAAACAAGGAAACAGTAGATAACACTAATGACCTGCTGGGGGCGCTGCTGGTTGGCAAACAGTCGCTTTTGGAGCCTTGTGCCAACTGGCTTTTTCTTTCTGTACTTCCACATGGCAGTGTTATAGTGAAGAAGTTAATGTGTTTGGTGGCTGCAGGAGCATGCACAAAGCTCTGGCAGAATGGCACGAGGAGAAAAGACAAGACAATGGTGCTGGTTTCTCACTGTTAAACCTAAGTGGAGATTCATGCTGCAGAAGTTGGGGCCTCCGAGCCCCTGTATGTGTCTGTGCACTGTTTATTGATCACATCGGGTACATCCTTCTGAAAACCAAAAACATTATCTTTTTTTCATCATTAAAAGTTTTTTGCAAAAACTGAAATATAAATAAATAGTTGTATCCGCTGTGCCCTCCAAAGCGAAGGTGTTTCTCTGAGCTCTCCCACTTAGGCCCTGTGGGGGGCTCTTTGGGGGGAATGCTGTAATCAGGGTGTATGGACCTGCAATATGAAGGTCATGACAGAATCATTTCAAAACGATGGCTTTGGGGTCATACCCAAGCTATCAGCAGGAACAAGGACTCAAACAAGAAGTTTGGTACCAAGTCTTAAATTTTGGGGACTGTCCCTCTTCCAGAGTCGTGCCAGACTCGGCTAAACAATCACTATTGCCTGTTGTGTGTATCTGTTCATGACATTAGCATTTACTCCACACTGGACTTGAATTAAGAAACTTGTCAAAATGTAGAGTGTTGGAAATACAATGTTATGTTGTCTCTTGGTTTCAAAAAGCATCTGAAACTCAAGTGCTCAAGTAATAGATGCTTATCAATCATTGATCAGACAAGTGTCGGGCCAGAAATATTTGAATTTGCAATTGTAAAAAGGCCAAGGCTGAATATGCACATATAAGTTCATCCGCAGTGCACCATCATAGTACACTGTGTGTGGCTCGGTTTGCCCGCCCTCCTCAAACTGTTTATCCTTATGTTCCCCACAAAGTACTTCATAAACATATCAGAGTAATACAAAATAATGAAAGAAATACTTGAATCAAAAGAAGCGCCAATAATGTAATGTGAACACTTTTTGTAGTGATTTTTGTCTCATTCATAAACTTCAGAGATTTTTAATAGTATCAGAGTGAATTCAATTTAAAATGCGAGTGTTACTGAAAACAAAGAGTGGATTTTTCATCTTGAGTGTTTGCACAAGACTGCGTGTACTGTATGTTGTATGAATGTCTGTCAATGATCTGTGTGTGGGTAACTGCGGATCTCCGCAATGTGTTTAGTTTAATACAGTATACGTTTGTTGATTTGTTTTACTTCTTGCTTGTCAAATGTATATTCTGATGTTAATTGTTACTAGCCTCTAGCGTTGCACTGAGTGTCAGCCTTGCCCATGTTTCAGCTAAATGAACAACATGATACAAGTACTATGGGGAGGTGAGGACATTTCAAGTGTAAATGTTTACTCAAGGACTAAAATAAGTGTGTTTTACAAATGTTACATTTATCTACCTTAGTGGCTTTCATCGTGGAATAATCCAAGAAAGTGTGGATCATATTTGAGTATTGCACCATTTTCAGACAAAAAAAAAGAGAAAAAAAATCATATACTATGTAAAAAATGCCGCAAAAAAAGTGTTTTGCAGACCAGTGGCCATAGTAAGGATAGAAGGACTTCATCTCTCCCAAATCTTAGCAGTGGAGAGTGGAGGCCAGCAGGAGACTGAGCCTGGGCTGTGATGGCTCTTTCATAGGTGCCTACCTTTTTGGTTTGTTAGCTTTTGTTCTGTCACTTTCGTTCGAACTCATGTTCTTTGTTTTCCTGAAAGGCCACTGATGGTTTACGTAAATATATATTTTTTCCAGAGATGTAACACAAAATAAAGTCTAACTATGGGATTGTAAAAGTAAAAACGACAAATGCTTCCATGTAAAAATGCAACAAACTTCACAAAACGAAGATGGTTGTATTTCTATTTTTTATTTTTTTCAAGCTCTGGGATTGAACAGTGTTGTTGTGTTTTGTTACAACTTTGTTCTGTGTTAATATTAATTTCTAAAGCCTGTATGTTTTATGTTTATTATATATTTTCCATTATACTATATGAAAACTGAAAATATATATTTGCTCACTACCTTGCACACACAAAAAGTGGATCTTGTCTCAGGAAGGCCAGGGTTCCAGAGTACCAACTCCACGCCATTTTAATGTAAATTTTTTTATGATTAGTTTTAAAAGGTAATTTTTAAATAAAAGCACTGAAAGTTATGGATTTCTGAAGAAAAGCAAACTTTTTGTTTCTAAATCCGTAGCAGTTACATAATAACCAAATACTGGACTCTGATAAAATGTGCTTTATATATAAATCTATATTAAAATTGCTTTAGGTTAAAAAGTTAATAATTTTGATTGTGCGAAAAAGACATGAATAACATGCAAAATGCTGTTTGAACCTTTGTGTTTTCCTGACGTCCTGTTCTCATAGAATCAGGAATATTGTGCATTACTCTTTCCTCTTTCTCTCCCACAGCGTGTATTATAAAAACAATTTAAGAATGAAACAATTGAAACTACTTTTTGTGGAAAATTGTTCGCACTGAGCTGGTTGTAAAGGATCATGAAACTATGCACAAGTGTAGGGGACAGGTCAGGGGAACTCTTCTTCGGGCGACGTTCAGCCCACTATTGCAGGGGTGAGGTTTTTTATGAAAGGGTGAGGCTCCTCGTTCTGATCCGGAATGACCGATAGCTCTACATCACCATGCTGTGTATTCCTAAAACCAATGAGCATCTCACTCTAGCACTGTGGGATTCTAGCCTGCCGCCCTCAAGGGTACTTTTCTCAGTTGTTTTGTGGGGTTATTAGAGGGTGGGCCGTATGGGACTAGGGCTGCTTTTTGCCTTTTTGTTTTTGAAATAATAAGTAAAATGTCTGTACTGAGATTTAATGAAAAGTCAGTGGCTTGTAATGTTTTATTTTTCTCTGTATATCTTTCTCCTCATAGAATGTGATTGTTACGACATGCACCGAAACAAATGTTTTCATGAACTATGGAGCTTCTTTCAAATATTAATAAAATAGCATTTTTCTTGGCTGTTACATCATTGAGGCTTTGTTGTATTTCATTATAGTATAGTGTGGATAGGTTTCTGATGAAGGTGACTGTATAAGTAAATGTAGAGTGAGGAGCACATCCCCATTAACACAATATAAGCCTTTCTAACTAATTTAAACAATTTCAGGATGTGTCATTGTAAAATTTACTTTCTTTTGGGGCTTGAGTTGTCTGACTTTTTCAAAGACAGAAAAATCAATTTCGATCCAATCAAAACAAAGATTGTAGTTAACACAACTGGCAAATGACAAAGACTGAAATGTAAATCTAATAAAAGCAGTAGAATGCACTCTAGTGTCTAAAAAATGGTACTACAATTACAACCAGTTGTCAGAAGTATCTGATGCCCCACAGATGTTTTACCAAAGAGACTGGCAACCCAAAAGAGAGGCTCATTCTGCTTTCTGATTGGATACTCAATAAGAGCCATAACTGTGATATCAGCGGCCACATGGAGTTGATTTTCATTGTGTTTATTGAAGTTAGAAGATATCAGCATTCAAATTGTTAATGGAAAAAGTTACGATCGAGTTGAACATGTTTACTATAGAGGACACAAAGACATCATTCTTTTCATGTTGTAAAATAACATCTTACAAACTTTCTCTTAAAATAAAACTGATGAAAAATAGAAATGATTGGATTCCTTCTTGGATTAATTTATCAGATACAGAATGGTAGAGTTGCAACCAAAAGTTAGAAATGAAACCATTTCCCAAATATCCAAATATTATTTTCTTTATCATTTTATACCTCACTCATCTGTGCGCTTTCCTGAGAGTGCTCTTTGAAAAGTTAAAGTTAACAACTATTAAAAAATATTTTAGAATTTTAGCAAAACCATTCAGTCCTGATTGTTTTTATGGAGATTCCTTAACTGTATCGCAGCATGCTTAGAACCCACCACAAACTGTGTCGAGCCACTTTAACCTTGCATCTTGAGCAGTCTAGGGGAGGCGTAGTGGTGGTCCTGTGCCTGTCCATAGCTGGGGTTTGCATACACAGGAAACTGGGCTTCCTCCAGGTGTGAAGACTTCTCAGTGATATTCTGGGACATGGACTGCTCCTTCCTGCTCATTTCTACATAGATGGGAGCAGAAGGCGGAAGTGGCCCCTGGTGATTGGACTTGACCTAGATAGTGTAACACAAGCATTTAGGTTTGACAACTGGAAGCATGCTTTGTTAATCATACTTGCAAAGGTGCTGTTTTGAGACCGAATAAAATGTGAGAGAAATATTATTGCAAACTAGTAGGAATATAAATGTTATGGCAAGCTGTGACCTAGTCTAGTATTCCCATGGTTTAATGTAGTCAGGCCTAAAAAGGTAGACCCGACCCGAGCCCCCCCCAAACCCGACTAGAGACAAGTTTAGTTTTCTTCGTTAGACACTTTCATCCATTTTACTTCGAGTGTTTGTGTCTGATATTAACATTCATTTGTGGGTGTTTTACATGGCATTGTGCAGGCATAAACACCTGCATTTAACTACATAATTGGGTCTGCTAAAGTGCGAATGGTAGAGAAACTAACTCTATTTTGCAAGTTATTAGAATAGTGATAATAGATTAAATATACTCACACATTTTGATAAGGCTAAACTAAAAACGATGAGCAGAAAAAGCCCAGCTGCTGCAGATATGGTGTACAAAACAGTCGGATAAAGAGATGAGCAGGGGCACGTCGCTTCTGTAAAAAGAGTGAAAAATACAAATGTGTGGTTAGTTTAGTTTAGTTTATGTACTTAAAAGGGACCATGTACAATTAAAACATAAATGTTTCCATTTGATGCATTGTACCAGAGTTAGCCTGAGGCTAACTTCAGCACTGTATCAGTAATCTCTTTTAAAGCTGGAGTACCCAACTAAATACATGTTGTTTGTCCTAACAAAAAGACCACAACATGCTGTCTTTGTCTTATTAGAAAACATTTTATCCTTTACACACGAAGGGCTGATCAAAAGAGGCTAAAACATGGATATTATTACATAGTTAATGCTTACAATGATCCAGTTCAAATCCAAAACAGTTCTGTTTAACTGTGCACACAACTGAGGGATTTTATCCTCACTCTTTTTAATGTACTGTGATTATTTCTGACTTTAATGCCTTGCGAGACTGTCTCTGTCTTGTTTTTTTCAGCACTTTGAGTTGCCTTGTGTATGAATAATCTTGCCTTGCCTTGATGCTGTTGTTTCAAAGATAGGTAGTCCAGCTTTAACAGTCACTTTCAAAAAACCTGAATCATTAACACAAACCTGCTGATTCAACCAACAAGAAAATCTTTTGTTCATAGATTAGGCGCTTCGATGAGTTGTTCTCTGTCATCTCCCACACGTAAAGCCCGGTGTCGCTGGGCTCCAGGTGCAGTAAAGTTGCATTGACTCGTGCAGAGTGGAGGCCCCCGTCCAGCCACAGACGGCCCCTGTGTCTGGGGCTCACTGTGGGGGGAGTTCCCTGACGCAGCGACAGCAGCGTGCTCTGGCTGTGGCCGCTGCAGTGGTACAAGTGCAGGTCCGGGCTCTGTGCAGTGATGGGACAGGACAGTTCCACAGACTGGCTCTCACCCACACGCCAGAACAGGACCTCTGCAAACACTGGACCACAGCACAAGCCATTTAACACTAGAACTCCCACAGCAGTCAATTTGACTGCTTTTCCTTTTGGAAGTGTAATTTTTCATCTCATGTCCACTCTAAGTCTTCATAACTTTGTGCCAATGGCAGTCAATGAGTTTCTTATTAATCTGGAGTAAAACTAAAGATTCTTTGGAGGAATTTATCAGAGTCCTATTGGTTTAAATGGAAGCAGTCAAAATGACAGCTCTGGGAGTTCTAGTAGTTTCAAAATTCTTGGGTACTTTTGGGGAACTCAACTTTCAAACTACTATTACTGGTTTTCACATGCTAGTATCTCGGCCACCACATGGAACAAACATCTAGGATTATTTATAGAACAAGAAAGTTAGGAACCTCAGCTTAAGATAACTTTGGTAAGCAAATAGTAATTTATACAATATTGTGGCCTGTAAAACTAAGAAATGGAAACATTATTGTAAATTCTTACTTCAGCTTCTATCAATTTAGATTACAAAGCAATACTCAGAGTGTGGCTTACCATTTGAATATAACTATAATTTAGTTAGATGCAAGATATAGATATAATGTATCTGTATCTTGCATCACCTTTATTAATTCTTACATGCATTTCTTAGAGACTTTCCATGCCATCCCATCATGTTCCAAACATGCAAATATGGGATCAAGCATAGTAGGCTCAACACCATAAAGTTAGTGCACCAATGATGAATATTGTTTTTTCTTTAAGGTATATTAAATATTCTCATGTCATCAATAATGCAACTCTCTCTGCTTCTTTTCCTTACCTTTACAGATCTGACTGAAGAGAAGAAAGCCAATCATGTCCATAACTTCTGCTGTTGTCTCAGCCTATCTACACACAAAAGCTGTTAATATCACAAGTTCATCAGACAGACCCTCCCATTTCCTACTCATTTCGTTCTGTTTCATTCTGAATTTGTTTATTTTACCACATAGCGACAGAAAAGCTACAACTGACATAACTATCAGTTCACCCTCCCACTGCTTCCTCTGGAGGCAGGAGCAGCTGTACGACATAGAGAAAGACAATGGACAAGTCAAGAGCGTGTACTACTTTTAACATCTGCATGTTCATGTTTGGGAATGTTTTATTCTTCTTAGACCCAATTTGGGAGATATTGAAATGTGCACTGCCAGCCCATTGCAGAACAGGTACTCCCATATTGCATCTGAAATCTGAAACCAGATTCTGAAAGAATGGATTGTCTACTTTCATCAGAAATAATTTTGTTTCTAGCTTGTTTTGTTCCCCTGTAATCCCCAGTCGAGTAGAGGGAAATACTGAAATCACTAAAAAGCTGAGAAAAAGAGGCACAACAAGTGCATCTAACCGTTTTCAAACCATTCATAGAGCGCTGCTGCCACCTGCTGGCTTGATAGATTATGGTCTCAAGCTGATCCCCATACAAATTAGATGTAATAGACATCTGGGAAGATGAAAATAGCGGAAAACACTATAGACGCATTAATGCGTCAATGGCACACAACGAGTTAAATTCTAGATAAGCTATCTGTAATACGGAGTATGTGGTGAGCAAATGTGTGCTGTCAAAACAGGCTGTTATTAAATTGCTGAGAATCACTCCCTAATAGATTATTATTCTTTATACTTTATACTTCCAGAAAAAGGACACAAACGCAAAAACAGAGCTGCGCGCAGATACTTACGTATGGCAAAGAGGCCATTGGTCAACGTTGATTACAAATGTGCGTCAATCAGTGTTAAATGGACACAGGTGTGCACGTGCTAGACCGCGCCACAAGTTTAACACGCACGCGGTCTGTGCTCAGCCTGTTTTCTGTCCAAACGTAACACTTTTAATGTACTCTATGGAGACTTTGTGTTTATTTGTGGTTCTTTTTAGCGTCACGTTGACTGAGCTGAATGCTGTTGTTTTTCCATCAAAACAAAAAGCATTTGTTCTTCAGCCTGTGACAGGAGGCCAGGGCAGCTCGCAGGACCCGCGGGACACGGCTGTCGATGACCGGGAAAAGATCACGTCTGTGACTGTGAGCTGCCACCCGGACTTTTTGGACGTCGTGATCCAGGCAGATCTGTTCGGAGTCGGCGCCTCTGTGAAGCCCGGAGATCTACGGCTGGGAGTGGACAAGGATGAACGCTGCAAAGCTGTTTCTGTGTCAAAGGATGAATACAGAATCTCCTGCGGACTGCTGGACTGTGGCACCAAACACTGGGTAATTTCAGGTTCTCAAATCCAACTGTCCGCGAGTCTACTGTTGACGGTTGTAATACAGAAGGACTGTTAATGGTTTAATCGATTAGTCGCAACTTATCGAACTTGGTAATGATTTGAACCTTAGAGTTCCATGACTCGTAATCACTGCAGAATGCATTCAGCCTTTCTTAAATGGTTGGACCCTTGAATCAGTTAGTACCCTGAAATTATATGCTTTTAAAATGAAACATTTTTGTTCTTACTACGGATCATTTCTATTGTAGACGATGCATCCTTTCTATGTATTTTGATAAAAACGAATGTATTTTGAAGAACTGCAATAACATCTTTGCAGATGATTGAAGAGTCTCTGGTCTACACAAACCTGCTCATCTACTCTCCTGAGCAGTCTGCTGGAGTGGTCCGAATGGAGGAGGCTGTTATTCCCATAGAGTGCCACTATAAAAGGTGCGAGGACCTCTTAAACACTTTGTTCAAATGTAAGATTTTTTTAACACCAGACTGTTCTGTTTATGAAACTAATATTGTCTGTTTTGTCTCCAGAAAGTACAGTCTGACCAGCTCTGCCCTCCTGCCGAAATGGATTCCTTTTGTGTCCACAATGTTAACTAAGGAAAAATTGAGTTTTGCTTTGAAAATTATGTCTTGTAAGTTTTTGTTCTTCTCTTATGGTTGGAGCTAGTCTCTAGTGCTAATGTTGTGATTCTGTGCAGCTGACTGGCTCTACCAAAGGGGCTCCAATGTGTTTTATCTCGGTGACACCATTAACATTGAAGCCTCGGTCAAACCTGGACAACACGTGGGCCTCAGGGTGTTCCTGAGCTCCTGTGTGGCCACTCTTTCCCCAGATGAGCACTCCTCGCCCAGATACGTGTTCATTGAAGATGGGTAGGCATTGAAAACGTGATTGGCTCTGAAAGGCAGACGTAAAACTCGTGTTGCACTCTTGCAGATGCTTGCGTGACTCGCAAGTTCCTAATTCAAGATCCCAGTTTTTGTCAAGGACCCAAGATGATAAACTCAAATTGGTTATAGATGCTTTTAGGTTTCATAATGAGAACAGAGGAGGGGTGAGTTAAGTAATTTTGAATACATTTTTATTATGAGTTAATTGTTGTTGTTTTCAGCTGTATATGACATGTCAAATGAGAGCAGTTCCCGTCAATGATGCAAATTCACGAGATAAAGCATGCACTTATATTAATGGAAGGTAAGTCTTTCACACTTGTCTTCTGCCTGGAAGTCCATAGAGCTAAAGTTACACAAAAGAAACCTTTATGTTGCATTTGAGAAATGTATGAACTTTTGATTTCAGATGGCGTTCAGCTGACGGTAATGAATACTTGTGTGGTTACTGTCAATCCCAAAAGCAAGAGGGCCACATCCAAGCTAAACAGGGCAATCAGTTTAGTCCGCGAGGGTTTGGCAGGTCTGACCTCGGCACATTCTGGAAAAGTGGACTCAAGGATCAAGGCAATGCTGATTGATGCAATTTATAGTCCTCAACACTACATGTCTATTGACTTCTTTCAATCTCTTTAGAACCGGAGAAAGAGGCCTCAGTTGGTCCACTTATAGTCTTCCCAGTCAAAAAGAGAATTGAGCCAGAAGAAAAACGTATGTATGGCAGTATCTGGAGAAGTGGGAAGGCCCCGAATACAGGTATTTACAATTTTTAAAATGAGGTCAAATTAGTATTGTATCGTTGAGTTTTTTGTAACTGTTTGTATTTTCAGTTGACAAGGCATTAGTTCCCGAAAGCGCTGATACAAAAAACGTTCCTGAGATGGAGGAAGACCTCTCTCCAGATGCAGCTGGTGTTGATGATGGTAAACTAAAAGATGGATCTCATGTTTTAGACTTTACTCATTAAGGATTTTCCACAGATTTGGATGACGATGAAACTTCAGAGGAAAATGCAGAAAATGAAGTGACTAGTGAAAAGCTGGAAGAACAGTCAAATATCAAACAAAATGAAGTCTTTGAAAATGAAACTACACCAATGCCCAGTGATTTCAGCACAACTCTATTGCCTGATGTTGAGTTGGCTACCTTTTTGAATGACACTGACTTTCCTGTTACAAAAGAACCAAAGAGATAATAAACAAGTTGAAATTTTAAATCGGTAAAGTCTTCTATGGTCTCTTCTTGTACCCCCTAACCTGCATGATTTACTGTAAACGGAGATATCAGGGCAGCTGTGAGTAATTGCATGGATGTGGCCTAGTGGGCTCTTCACTTAATCCTAAGAAATTAAAACTGACATTTTCACAACCAAATTAACTGCCTCACTTTGAGTTTGGGACAGATCCACTTTTGCCACATTCAATTATAAAACTAAAGTGGATCAGAAGTTGTGACAAGGAGCCCAGAAGAATAATGGACATTTAGTGACATAACTTCCTGCCCAAAAAAGTAGCAATGATTTGGGATCATTTTAGCTTTTGTGGTCTGGTTACCTCTGGTAATTTTGTATACAAGTAAATTAGTGGAACCAATGCACGTGTACAACTAAATTACCCGGGACATTTACTGTGAACACCGATTGTTGCGCATGCGCGATGGATATTGTTGCAGTTGACATTTTGTTCATCTGATCAGTAAACATCTAAAGATCGGAGATAGTTCCCACTGTGTGCTGAAACATGTTTACATCGCAAACCTCGTCCTTTGTCCAGGATTCAATCGACGTGGAAGAAAGAGACGATTTTGACAATGAAGACCTTCCTGGATACAGTCAAAGAACACAGCTGAACTGCTACTATGTCATCTACCTGTATCAGGGAACAAGGTATTAAACGGACTACTGCTGTTATATGTAGTAACTTCAATAGAAACCAATGCGTTTACCTATTTGTTTACGCTTTGGGCAGAGAGCTGATTGGCTGAGATGCGGGAAAAACATGTGATAGCATCGTTTTACCATTTTCAATTGTATGTGGTTTGAAAGTTTGGTAGCCCACCCTTGACATAAGCTTCATCTGCTTATGTCCAGGGAGATGTGAGGTTATTGGATTTGAACTGTTTGCAAGTAAGTCTAACTTGCCCAACTTCTCCACGGATCTGACTTGTGTATTTTTACGTCACACTGAGGAACATCCCAGTAATCTCCATGGAGGGGTTAACTGTGGATTCAATGCTCAAGATTCATTAATGTATTGTTATTGTCACAAAAACAATGCCATTACATTTGGAGGATCATTGTGATAATGGAGCATATAAAGTGCAGAAGTTGGCAGGATGTAAACAGCACAAAGCTATGAGTTAGATGAGCAGAACAGTAACAGTACGACCAGTTCACAGTTATGGCAGAGACGTAAAAGTGGAGGATAATAGGCTATATGCACGGGGAGGCGTGACGT
>JAPMNZ010921139.1:0-11845 GCA_029875035.1 Pomatoschistus microps
TCATTACTGTCAAGCACCCCTGACTCATAGGTTATTAAAACCAGCCATAATAGGAGGCGGGAGATAGAAAAACTTAATTAGTAAACAATTGTGATTAGTAACCTTTGTAATTATTTTTTGGCATGACTTGAAGAAATGCATTAATCTGGTATGAATTTAATTTACATAGTTTTTACACAATGGACAAAGAAATGTACATCAGCAAATATGAACGTTGGATTTTTTTCCCCTGTGTTGTATTCAGCCCATTGGTTTGCTTGTATTAATATTTTTATTATATATAAATAGGGGCTTCAAAAGTAATTAAATGTGGTTGTATTTGCATTTCACATTATCATCATCTCAGTGTTCCGTTTGACTGACTGGCCACATTAATACAAACTATATTTCTGTAAATTGCAATGGACCAAAACATTTGATTCTGCCTTAAAACCTGGATTTCAAACCATTGCAAATGCAGCATTAGTATCTGACATGTATCTGAAATCAAAGTTATACTCTGCTTGAATTGATGAAAAAGAATTGTAATATCTGCCGAATTAAAACAACTTACATAGATATATAGATATAGATATTTTACTCAAGTTGTTTTGTCCCAGTTGTAATGAGTATTAAATAATGCATGGTAAACACTTGCAAAGGCAGCATGGCCAGAGTACCATGCACATGTGGAGGTCATGGCCCCACTCCGTACAGTGCTCAGCAGCAGGAGGTCATGAGTTCACGACCCGGCGGCTGCGTTAGTAATAGCGGGACACTGCAGGCTGTCTGTGAGGGGATGCTGCGATCAATATACAGGTACAAGAGCTGCACACATACAGTGTGCAATGGAGCTCTGAAGGAACGCCATTATCAACCTATACAGGGCGTCAGACACCAGTCACTGCCATAAATATTATCTAGGACTCACCAGGAAAGTCAATGTTTGAAATGTTCTGAGTTTGTGTATTTCTCCTCATGAAAAAAGTGGAAGTGTAAAAATATAGACAGCCTTAGTGTTTTTACCTCCTCACTGTTATTGCTTTATAAGTGCTAGAGCACTTTACATAAGATTTATTACATCCAAGTAGAAATAATATCTTGTGTGGGTGTCATTCATCACACTGGCTCTGAGACACTGTGAATGATACCACCAAATTATGTAGATCAGCTATGTCTGTGGGGAGAATTTAACTGTAACCTTGGTAACCTCAGGTACCATGGGCCTATCCCATAAGCTGAATGCGTGTTGCTAGTTCAACAATGCCACACGTCAACATTGCAGATTGGTTTATATAATTTCCAAGATTGTGGCATTTAAATAAGTATATGAGCCAATATTTGTGACAAAACATTTACTGAAAGCTTTGGACTAACCATTGTCGTTATTTAAATACACTGCAGAATACAGTATCTCTTGCATCTTTTCCCCTGTTGATGAATTTCTTGATAAAATATTTAGTTACAATGTATGACTCAATAGAAAACATTGCACCTCCAACTATAAGAACAGTGACATGTTATTGTTTGGATTTTTACGCAAAGCTTATAGACAAATGCTGTGAATAGAAACGTTCTTGCTTAGGGCCTCGGTAAGTGTATCATAATTAGCAATCATCCTTCTGCTTGTTTTGCAAACAGGCATCTTTTCCCTTCTCCCGTTTACTTGTGCTCAGAGCTTACTCAATTATGATGCAAAAGGGTGTTTTTGAAAAGCCTGGCTCATTTCTAATTAAGCCACACACTCATACCTATTTGTAGCTCATGTCCTGACATAATGCAAATGCTATGTAAATTAACTGCACTGATCTCCTGCTAGCTCCGCACTCAGAGCTCCTCGGAGACCGCTGGGGCATTTAGTCATACTTTATGCTGGTTTAGTTACTCATTGGATGAAACATAGTCAGAGGCAATATACTAAAGCTTTAGTTAAACCAACACACAAGACAGGGGGAAAATCTTATAATTGTTTTTTATATATCTGAAGCATTTTTTGGTGAATATTTCTGCTTTTTAATCCGCCTTTTAAAATACGTTCAGTCTCAGTGCTTCCGTCCTCCTTCCTTGTTAGTGTGGCCTCTTGCTGTGAGTGTTTAGACAGGCCATTCACACGCTCAGTGACGGATCTCAGGCGCACACTCGTCAACTCCACTCTCCTATTGGCTGTGATTAACTACAGTGATGCGGGCATTACTCAGACCATCAAGGCTCATATTTGCTGAATGAATATTTTTGTGCATTTTATTTAGTTAATGTGATTGATTGTATTTGAACATACAGTAGTATTAGTTTATTATAATCAAGACACCTGCTATATTTAAAATTCAATCAGGAGAGGTAATGTAAAATAAAGTTTATCTGGATGTTACCCAAATAAATGAATAAAATAATAGCATTCGTTAGTTATTGTGTCCGAGTCTAGACTTTCTCTTGACTCGTCCGTGCCATCATTTATTCCTTTGTTCGTCTGTCTGCTTTTTGTTCTCTCTATCCGGATCGCTCTGTCTACCCGCAGCCCATTAATTGTGCTCGAACATTGCCACATGCCTCAATGAAAATAAATTGCTTTTAATTTGTGCTTCCCTTTTGCCACGGCCGGCATCACTTAATTTCATTAGCTCTGAACCTGTGGAGCGCTGTTTCAAAAGCCTCATCTCATGGACGCACTTGAAAATGAAAAGAAGACCCTCTTTTTTTTCTTCCCTCGCTCCCTTCTCCTCTCTGCGCTCCTCAATTAACAGAATCGTTTCCTTTCAACTAAAATGAATGTTATTGAAACCAATTAGCATGGACTGGAAAATCTCTCGTTAATGAGGGGAGTGTGGGTGAGTAAACACCAATGAAAAGATGAAATTAGAGAAGAGGCTCTTCTTGTTGGCCTGGAATAATGACATGCTTAGTCGCCTAATTGTCTGGTGAAAAGCACCGCTGCGATAGTAACAGATTGCGGTGTTCATTAGGCAGCAATGGGCCACCTGCTGCTGGGGCGGCGAGCCCGCACTCCCCGTACACGTGTTTATCCCAGGGGGCACTTTTTTTGGACACAACGCTCAGTATGAAAAGCAAATGAGCTTGCCAATATGCTGCAATGTTGTGTCCTTATTGCCAAAGCACAGAAGCATAATATGTCAAATCAAATGAAATAAATGAAACCCAATAGAGTGAAGCTGGAGGGTTCCCTGTGTTTTTGATGATGCTGAGAAGGGAAATGACCTATAAAAATACAGGCTTAACAAAACTATGTCATTTCATTATAAATCCTGCAGATAAGTGTTCTATTCATCATTGGTGTTATCATATTTCATCACACAGCTTTTTATTGGAGCTTTTGAGGCCCAGTTTGAACAGAGTGTGAGGGTTGAAGAGGATAATGGGCCTCTAATTGCTGCGTGTATCGGGTTGGGGCGGGGGCTGGCATTTGTTCCCCTCCATGAAATATTTAATGGCTCGCCGGGAGAAACAAACTATACACACACTGTGTAATTCATAACCCGGAGATAGTCGTAGACTCATGGTTCAACCACAAATCTATTCCTTCTCTTTGTCTTTCTACAGCCTCTGCGCCTATTATTCCTGACTTCACCAAAAGAAAAGTATCTGTCCAAAGTGTAATGTTAATTAATTCATAATTAATTCTTGCATGAGGACCAAATGAGAAGCACATATTCTTGGGCGCAGTGGGGTCTGTGAAGGCTCCAAGGCAATGAAAAAAATCTGTGAAGTCAGTTTCACAAAAATACAACCCGGTGCAATTTCTTTAATTCCTCTGACATATTTTGGTGAACGTGTGTACCCCCATAACTATGTTGTTAGCTTGCTCTGCACTCTGGCCCTCCCTGATAGACATCCACTTGCATACTAATAAGACCCATTGTTGCATGTTGCACTGTCTACATCTGCTGGCCGTAATTATCTCCGAGCGAACTTAAAGAGTGTCAATTAAAACACTGTTCTCTTTCTGTTCTTTCACCAGCGCTGGAGTCGCCCTCCTCTTCTGCTCAGCGCTTCACTCAGGGGTCAGGGATCAGGCGATGGATGGAGGTGGGGTGAGGACCTCCAGGATGTTTCTGTAAAATATCACATTCATGAGTGTTGTATGTTAGCTGTTATTCGGCTAACAAATAATAAAATAAGGCTTTTCCTGTACACATAACACATCACTGTTCATGAATTTTAAACAGGATTTCATCCCGATGGACCGCTTTTGGGCCAGGGTTTAGGGCTTGCTCTTGAAAAGGCTAAGCGTACGGTAGATGCATGCCCCACCCCGCTCACTTCACATGCACCCGGCCTAACCCCGGCCTCCCTCTGGACCTCCGGACCTTTGAACGCTGCGTTTTATAGCTTCAACTGTTGTTTCTTGTAACAGGTACGGCCATAAACAACATATAAATGCTCTTTTCATGACCTGCTCTGTATAAATAAGAAGATGAACCTTAGGCGTTCAAACAGCATACTGGTCTAGATTAAGACAAGTATTTATTTAACATTGTTATTATTGGTAATTGAATAGACATTTGTTTATCTTCGGCACATCGATTGGCAGTTTTGTCCTAGATAACAGGACGTGCTGGTGGTGGCATTTAGACACCTCTACTCACCTCTTGAATGAAAATAGATTAAATTCTGAATTGTATGTATTTTTAAAAGTCATGAGGGAATTAGAGATAGGAACCAGCAAATCTACATTTTCCCTTGAGATTTCTCCTGCTTAATTGATTTACTTTGTGCACAATGACATGGCCATTCACGCTGCCATCTGATCAGCCTTTGTGAGCGGCACGTGCTGGGATCCTTGTCCTTCCATCTTTATGCTAATGCAACTTAGGAGCTTTGACACTGCTGAATTATTTCACTATAATATAATGTGTTTAGTCTGTGACAGGGTCTGGCCACATCAGTGACAGGACTGAAGGCAGGCTTTGACTGCAGAAGCTGTCGATAATAATTGACAAATGAATGAGTAAGAACTTATTGAAGACCCAATTGATTGGAAGACAAATCAGGATTAATGGGTGCCAATATGTAGTGTTAGCTCTTAAATGGTAGATTAGGACAAGAGGGGCTATTTACCTCTACTCAAGGGCTATTTTCCTCTACTCAGCCTAATTAATAACATAATTAAGCTGTAACAAGGAAAATAATTAGAATAATTTTACAATTGAGTTTTTTTCCACACTCAAAGACTCATATCTTGTTTTATTCTTGTTTTATTCAGTTACTCCACTCATGGTAGTGGTAGCTCCAAATGTAACCACAGCTGCCCTGGTGTAGACTGGTGGAAGCCAGGCTGCCGATCTTTGCCATTGGTCCCTGCAGCAATCATATAATACATGTAATCCCATAATACATGGGAAATTCCCTTGTAGTGTTATCACAATGTACTGAAGATAAGTGTTAAAAAAACAGGATATAAACCAAAGTGGACTTTCTGTCTATGTGGTAGTTTATAAATGTCCTTTTGCCCATTCATTGGATGTGATTAGGCTCTTTATTCTTGGTCTTATAATCGGACATTTGGTGTTTAGCTTCATATTTCCTGCTGAAAGTATACAGACTAGAGGAGGAAGTTTGTAGTGGATTTGATTAGACGGAAACAAGTCTCGATGAACTCTTCTTTTGACCGCACATGAGACTATTGTTGTCAAGTACTGGCCCTGATCATTTGGTCAGTAATATTCCAGTTGATATATCTTCTCATTTCTCTTCTTCTTGACCTGCTGCTGGAAGTACAGACCCTACAGACAAAAGCAATTCACAGCCATCAAATAACTCTCTCAATAACACAGCATACAATAAGCCCAATATAGTAAATGGAAATGAATGTATGTAAAGCGAAGCCATCACAGGTCTGGTTAGTGCTGTGATGGGAGACCTTTGGAAACACCAGGTGCCACAGTGAGGCGGCTGCAAAGTGCCTAACTGTTGTTGTCCTTTGGCATAATACTTCACTCACATTGCCTTCTCTGGCGTGTGTGTGCATGGATGATTGGTGGTGAATGTTGGGGCCGATGTTTCAAAATGGTTCCCTCGCTTCTGTCACTCTACTCTGTCACGATACTAGTAAGAAGTAAAGAAGTATTCTTTATTCATATCGCTTTTTAACCAGACCAAGGTCACCCAAAGCGCTCTACAATGTTTAGTGTGGTTAGTAGCTTACCATCTCTGTGTGCCAAGTAAATGATTTTTCACTCGGCTTGGTTGGCAATATCACAATAAACGTTTTTATAATTTCTTTAGTCCATCTTTATGGGAAATCAGTAAATGAGAGTTCCCATAAAGATGGACTACAAAATCATAATGTTTATTGTGATAATGCCATCCAAGTATAAAGCTCTGTGTCTACTGGGTTAAAGCGTGTTATAATAACTCTATTTAGTGTAATTATCTTCTAATTGTGCACTTGTGGATTAATATTCAGTAGCACAAGCAGTTGAAATATATATTTTTGTCTGAAAACCTTAGCATTTAGAATCTAATATCTTATCCACTACAAATACATGTTGACTCAGTTTAATATACCAATTGTGTTTCAAGAAATATCATTTTGATTTATGCACGCTAACTACATTATAGGGCTTAGAAATGTAATTAACAGTAACTTCCTGTGTGTATTTGGTATGCCTCCGTTCCCGTCGAAGACAAAACGTGGGATATTAAATGCGTATTAGGCCCATTACTATTTTATGATAGGAACACAGCTTAAGGAGTGACATTTATTATTTAGTGCTCCTTTTGTTTTCACTTTTGATTCTGCATGGAGTATAATATTAAAGGCTGCTTCTCTGAATGTTCTTAATGGAACAGTTTAAAACAATCAGACAAATGCATTTCAATGTGTATTATAAAGCGACATAATATAACTTAATACATTTGCTCCTCTTAATTCTTTCTCTTCTTTTTATTTTGCCCGATGTTTAGGTTATGCAAGTCCCTGAGATGTACAAAGTGCCAACTTGCATTCAAGGTAAGAGAAATGTAATTGACTATAGAAGCTTAAAAAGGCTCTTAATGACCTTTTCCTATTCATTACTGTCTGTTGCTTTTATTATGAATGCTATAAAAGGTGACAGTGGAAAGTATTTTCAAATAGTTTCATGGATAACCATAGTTCTTTCTCAGATTTCTGTTCTTGTTTCTACACACTGGTTATTTAGTGGAGGGTGAGGCTGAGGCAGATTCGCCATTAGGTTGTGCGTAGTCGTGTTCGGTTGAGGTCATCAAGACAGATTGACCACACATTGGAAGAACAACAAGAAAAAGAAGTAGGAAAATATGAAACATGGGTGACAGAAGGACGGCAGCTTTCAGGTCATGGTGGTCAGCGAGGAACTGTGCAGATAAACCAGTGTTCCATTGTTTAATACAGCATCCTCCTACTAATATTACAATACAAATCTATAAGGTGCCTTTAAGCAGAACAGAAAATATCTGACCACCTGTTCCAAAGATGTCTAAGTTAAAAGGTTAGGTGGAAATATATAACATACAATACAATGTGCAAAGTTTCTATTCCAGATATTAAGATATTTTACTGATGATAAAAACAAACTTTATTCTTTAACTTTCTTCAATAAGGCAACATTCTAAATGGTGGTAGTTGTGAGGTTGAAAACAGCAGTTCATAGCACACATGGCACTCACACTACCACACTTCCTGAAGTCTTTTGTCACTTGCTGCAGTAAATGCCCTGCGCAGGACAAGGGCAGGACAGTGGCCTTATGGGAAAATGGGAAATGTGCTATCATCAGGCTAACAGGGCACCGCAGTCCACTAATCAGATCAGGAAGCGGTGTGTGCGTGTCTCCGCGACAGATAACAAGTGTGTAATGCGAGGTGGGTCTAGCAGCACTAATGGCTGCTCTGGTTGGGTCCTGCTCTGGACACTTGTGCAGAGAGTGGCTGAGTGAAGGGCTTTTCCGGGCCGCGGTGAGCTGTCGTACAAGCATGAGTCAGCTGGACATAGATGAGGGTAAATATTTAGCTCTGCATAGGAAACGTGGATTTCCCCTCCCTCCCTCAGAAACAATAATTCCCTCCTTCTCCTGCGCTCTGTGTTGGCGTCTCAGAATAGCTGTAATTATCACACTTCCCTGCATTCATTGAGGACCTCATTGTGCGGACTATGGGCCCACTGCAGAGAAAGAGAAACATTGTGCTGTTATCTGTCCTGCAAACTACTATGTGCGCAAGAACATGCACATTGTCTTTTATCGCGAGGATAAAGGCTCATCTCTGTGGCAGGATTTTATTGTTTGTTCATATACAGTATTTTGTAACATCTTAGGGATGAAAAGAATTAGTTGATAATTGGGTCGTCTATTTTAAGGATTTATATATTTTTTTGAATGGAAAATAATGTTATCTATACTTTTTAATGCTTTGCTTTATTTCACTTATTTTGATCAAGTTGTTAAACTATATGCAAAAATGTTGTTGTTGTTGCTGAAATAATCATGTTTTATACATTGCATCTTCCAGCAGTTATGAACTTGGAAAAGGAATTGTAAAATTTTAGCCCAAGAAAATAGAAGATTTTGTTTTCACAATAACCTAAGAAGTGAGATCCATAATAGTATGTAAACAATATTGAATTCTTTTTTCGCTTATCTAAAGAATATTGTACAGAATACACTACGCATTTGGAAGAAAAGTAATTTTATGTGCAACATTTTAAAACTCTGGTCCATCATAAACAAGAATCAATTGCCAAGAGTTGAATACAAAAATTAAAAAAACTGAAATAAATAAATTCTCCCCACTCCAGTTGCAAAACATCTGTATAAGGAAAATAGTACACATCGATCAGCCAGGGCAGTTCTGACCAAGGGAGGGTGAAGACATGGAGATCGGTCCTGGGCACTTAACAATACCATAGTTATTAAACCCTTGAATTAATTAATCAACACATTCTCTAAATGTTTCTAAATAACAAAAGGAAACACATTTGCAGCCAAAAGCACGTTGATTATTTTTTCTCATTTTGAGCTGCCCTGATGCGACCGAACCAATCAGCGGGCCACGGTGACGATACTATGTGTGACAGGATGAGTGCGAGAACAGGGGACCAGTGTATGAAGAGCTGTCACTCACTCCCCGCCTCAATCTCCATATCCCAGAGACTCACACACACAGACGGAGACATTACCCTCTAAAGATACTCTCTTCTGACAAGCTGATAAATCAACATTATAGATATATACAGTGCACATGCATAGGCACTTCACCCCGCGAGAAAAATATCATCTTATTTACGATAACCTGACATCTCTGTGTGGCAAAAACGCTATTAGATTCTTGATGACAAATAAAGAGCTTGAGGAGGCAGAGAGGTTGAGAATGACAGAGATGTTTGGGAAGGGGCTTTTCTAAGGAAGCTGCATTTTTAGTATGCATGTTGATCCTGTTAGGAGGAAATGCAATAACAGATACGTAGGTCCGCTGCACTGGAAAAAAGACCGGCCGTACTCTCTCTGACTACCTTCTATTTATCATTCACACATAGACTGTCGCTGAGTGGAATATATTGCTTTAAAAAGTGGCGGTGGTAATAGCATTGATCTAATTTCCATAAATTTTCATCTGGAATTTGATATTTTCTTCATCGGTGAACAACATAAACTATTTAAAAGAGGATGCTGGTGTGGCAAACTTTCCCTCCCATACTTAAATTTGTTTTTGGATATTTCCTTGTGATGGATTTTACCGGAACCAGCGTAGGAGGGCTTCATATTAGAGGCTAAAGAAATGCATGCACACATCTTCTTGGCCATAACAATTCACCAATTTTTAAAGCTATATATTTCTTTCTTTTACATGTTTTGTTTGTTTCTTAAAATGGTGAGTGCAACATTCACACTTGTTTTGTTTAAGAGTTTTGACATCTGAATACAAAGTTTCTGAGGGCGCCCAGGCTCTGCTCTCTTTGACATAAATCAGACTGTCTCAGCTGTGAACTTGCTCTATGCTGGGCCTTTTGAACCCTTCTTTGTTGTTTTATTAGTTTGAAAAGCTGTGTTGTGTTGTGAATCTGAATATTTTTTTACAGATACAACAAAAGATACAAACACTTGTTCCGAACAGTAATTACATAAATGTGTTTGCAGTTCATTTTAGTTTAATTATTTTCAATTATTTTAGCAACATAAAAAACTGTATGTTCAATATATAACATGAAATCATAGAAGGGGATCACTCAAAAGGAGCAGGATAAATGCAGACCCCTCCTTCACAGCGCCTCTGCAGTTCCACACAATCCTCACATTTGGTTTGTAAGAGTATACAGTGTTTATGCACAAACATTATCGTTTATGTCAGAAAGTGATGGAAAATGAAACCGAATATTTTGTTTACGTTTCCTTCATTATAGTATTGACAGCAGCACTGGGTGATGAAGAGAATATTCATCTATATATAAGTTAAACATTTATTGAAATGGCATGTCGACCTGGTAAAACAGTGGGAAAGGTTGGAGTGTTGTTTGGACCCGTGTCAGCTGTTCATGTACCTGCAGGTTCAGCTTGATTTCCCGGTTCTTGGACTTGTTGATCACATCTCTCATCACGTCCATCTCCTGTCTTTATCTCGGATTTCCTGGAGCATTGGGATCTTCTCCTGAGCCTCTTCTTACAGTTTGCCACATTTCTTTCAAAGCTCTTCCTGTTTTTTGAGATTTCCCAAAGTAACTTCCAATTGAGCATTCTCCTCAAGCAGCATTGTACTTTCTGTCTCCTTTTTTAGTACTTGTGACAGTTGTAGCCAGAGAGATTGTCTTTCAAAATGCCTCTCTTGGTGTTGCTGCAGTTCCTCAAACTCATGGAGTAATGATATATTCTCTTCTCTCACTTGGCTCAGTTCAGCCTCCACTTCCTGCATTGCTTTGGCTTATCGGTTGAGTTGGATTATATGAGCACAGATTATACGCTTTGTTCTCTTGAGCTAATTCAACTTCACCTCCTCAAACTTTCTTAGACTGTTGGATGCTCAGTTCATGCTCATCTTGTAGAACGACAATCACCTTGTCTTTGACTTTATGAGCTCTTGACTTCTGCTTGTCTGTCGCTCTGAGCCTCTTCAGCTCTTCCACCTCTTTCAGTAGACGGTTCTCTCTAGTTTTGGCCTGTGAAGCTTTGGCCGCCATATCCAGCATTAGCGTAATAAGTGCCATGCCCATCTCATCCTCTGCTTTTTTCTTCATCTAGCCAATTGTCGGTTATTTTCACTCAATGACCCGGGCCTGGACATGCCTGACATAGTTCTAGATGCTAAATGGTCAAGTATGATATACCCTTTCTAATTACAATAATATATTTTTTTATTTAGTTTGTTTTATAATGATTTATTTTTTATTGATAATTAGACAATTTTTGCAAACCTTTTGTTCAACCGGCGTTACACCGGCACCCAACCTAAAGCATAAAGAAATCCCAAACAGCTACACCCTCATCAACAAAAATGTAACAACAGGACACAAGATCAAACAAAAGTAAGGCCAGGAAAAAGCTAACAAACCACTATAGTGACCAAACCAACGTCTGGGGAGGCCGCAAATAGGACCAGGAGGGAACCCACAGCTTGTGTACGCTCACCTCAGCAGGTGTAACGAAAGAGGCTGAGAGCAGAGAGGGTGTGTGCACGGCGCTTATTTAATTCCCGTCCCAAACTGCAAAATATACAAAATACAGATTACATAAATTATCAAAATATTACCAAAACATTACCATAAAATGTACCTATAAAAAAACCAAAATTATAAAACACAAAACCAAGGGAGAAAAGATGCACAAACATAAAATCAAAAATCAAAAAGTCACAATTTGGCAAAAGGGTTCCCGTATGTTTTCATGAACAACACCTCCCACCCAC
>JAPMNZ010921170.1:0-12349 GCA_029875035.1 Pomatoschistus microps
TGCTAACGACTCACTCGGGCGCATTACATACGTCACGGTAAACTCAGATCCAATTGTATCAATCTGCAAAAGGAGTTAACATGTGGGAGGGGTTAACGGAGCTCAATGGAGCACCTCCAGACCTTAGTACAAAATGTAATTTGTACTATGGTGTGGTACGACCAGGCTAGGAGTGTACTATTTAAAAAATATATATATATTTAACCGCAGTGTTGTAGAACCTATTTGAGCTGTGCGAGCCACTTTGCTTGCCTTACGCTCCACAATTGCTTGTGGGGCTGAACGCCCTGCACCACCACCCCGCAGGGCAGTGGGTAGTTACCCACAGTGAGGGGGCAACTGCCGACCTGGGCCAACAGAGCCACTGGCTTTCATCTAGTTGGTGTATCTAGTCCTTGACATTTGACCAATCTATGGCACTGGGACACATCTCCAGACCTTGGATGATTTTACTGCAACAGCAGCTTGGTAGATTGTTTTTCAATCCAATCCAAAAGTAGGTAGTTAGAAACCTTTTCTTGACATTTACTAGTAAAACAGATACACAAACCCTGACCAATTCTCTTGTATCCTTGGACAGGAGACATAGTCACCTTACCACATATGTCTACATTGACGTAAAAAGTGCCCACACTAGGTATAAGTATATTACCTACAGCAGTTTAATTTATTTTCATTACTTACCTTTTTTAACCATACTTTTTATGACATATTGGTGCTTAATGAAAGCAACAGAACACTTTTAAATCAAACTTTGGAACCAACATAGAATCTGGACAGCAACTTAAAAGTATTTTTTTCATTGCTGGCTCAAACAACACTGTTGTTTGAGTCAATATGAAGAGCCTGTATAACATTTATACACTGGTCTCTTCTCTCCCCTTTAACCAAGGGAGTAAATCCCTACCACGGCATGCACCGAATTCCGCTTCCTTCTCTTCTGAACAAGAAGAATCATTTTTGATTTGCCAGACAATAAGACATTAATTCTTCTGTTATGTTAAAATGACTTACCCTCAGCAACCAACGTCTGCTCATTCTGCCAGGAATAAAAGAAGAATCAGCAAAACACATTTTTTTAATTGTAATTTAACATATCATGTTAAATTAGTAATTTAATATTAATCTTATTAGTTTAATGTTGTATGTAAAAATTAACACAAACACGGTCCGTTCCAATGTCTTGTGAAGGCCTCGCATGTGACATGAAGTTTATCCCAAAAACTCAAACCAAAATCTTTGGTTTGAGTTTTTTTATTTTTCTCCCTCTCAGTTAATGCCTTCATTGTAACAATAAAATAGTCTATCAGATAATGACAGCAACATCGGGATTGAGATTCCAGATCTCTGGGCAGATGGATCCTGCAGATCTTGAAGAGCAAAAACAAAAACAAGATCCAGAGGCATAAAACGAAGCCGATGAAAGAAAATCCAAATAATCCGAAATAAATAATTTCTGAAAGCAGAATGTTTCCAAAGCTGTAACCACAGTCCAGTCAAATATAGTCTTAGGGACAACCACGCACCAAAGCAAAACTGGTGTATGATGGAAACAAAGCTAACAAACCATATTTGGACATTTCCAATGCTGATACTACTGTTCAACAGCAAACGATCAAGGCCAGAAAACTCAGAATGATAAGTGACCAATAGTTCAATGGAATTGTTAAAGTTTATCAGAAATGAAAATTATATGAAAGTATTGCACACCACCTAATTGCGTAGCAGGAAAGATTCCAGGAAAAAAAAAAATGCAATCTCCATAACAGCTTTAAAATTGTGAAAACAATTGAAGACCGGCTCCACAAAGAAAGTTGCAGTATCAGTATTAAGTTGCCACTTATTCCACAAGCTAAAAGGGAAGCTTTTTCCTTGTATACAAATATATGTATACAGAGAGATAGAGAGAATGAATGAACATGGTACTTTAATGCGTTTGCAGAATAAAAGGTATCAAAGTATGAGCAGGTTTAAGGAGAAACTCATGTGAAGCAACAGTGTAGACTGCCAGACCAAAAACATCAGCATTTGGATTCAACCAAGAGAATGGGTACGAACATGAATTATTCTCAAAGAAAGGAATCAGCAGGTGTCTATACAAAAAAAATACAAAAAAACAACACCAGATTATTCCATAACATTTCTTCATCCCTGGTGGAATAAGTATAGTGTAGATGCATGTTTTCTGTGCCCCTCTGACCAGGCAGCACCATCCATGTTTGTAATAAGACAAGCTGCACAGGTAAGTCACAAAACTTCTGCACAATACTGGTGTTCATTCTTCAAAAAATCTATGTTCATTAAAAGCTATTATCGTGCACTCGTAGTGCATTGGCTGTGTTATACGATGCACATATTCTGCACATTGACCCAGATGAACTGCAATGGCCACCTCTACGCCACAAGCTGCCCTCGCCTGGACACACTTGCTCCGTTAAACAGTGGTCGGCCCTCAGCAGTTCTGTGCTTATCCAGAATGCACCTAGTGCCAATGTGCCTCTGCAAACACAAGCAAACATGTTATCGTTTGCATGCAAGCCAGCCCTACAAGCCAGACATTCCTAAAATAATGTTTGCATTCACTAAGTCACTTCACGTTTTTCCTTTTCTGGGAAAGAGGATTACACTTACGTTGCACAACCCGGTGTAATGTCCGCAACCGTACAATACTTTTCTGATCGGTCTGGAGGCACATATCGCACAGCCCTATTTTGGCAGAAGCTCGAACAATATCCAACACTGGATGGGAATAAATTCCAAGATAAGTTAGATGATAAAAAATATGTAGTAAATAGATTTATCTTGCCACACTCATGTAGTTTTGTTGCTCTGCAAAGTCTGCAACAAATAAAGGCTTAAGCCAATTCATGTTGCAGTTGTGCACCATAAAAGGAGGAGTTGACGGGAAGCTTGACAAATGCATTTAAAATTCTTTAGATTTAAGATTTCTTTAAAGAGTGAAAAAACAGTACATTATGGGAACAGCTGCACTCAAGCCACTCCTCTGAAGGAGAAAACAGCCAACCAACCAACAGTGTAAGATCCAGAATACGTCAACTTTGTGTAGGGAAAAAAGGCTGGAACTGCATGGACAATGTAGGACCACACATATGACCTTGCAAAAGAAAAGTCAGCCTAAAGGAAGTTAAGGAGTTTGAAGGAGTACACTGGAGTAGACTCAAGAGAGTTGGACATCATCTTCCAGGCTTGATCTGATGACAATCCTGACGGAACATGTCGGAAGTGGGGAAATAATAAAAAGTTCCCATCCAAGAGTTTTGATGTAAAGTGCAGGTGGAGATGAGAATGATGCTTATTAGACCCATGTAGCAGAAGAAAAGATATATATTTTTAAATGTTTTAAGCAAGACATCTCCGTTGTTGGCCCCTGATAGAAGAGTACTGAGAACTTCATCCAACCCTGAATATGAAACAAAATTTAAATAATGGCTTTAACCCAGGCTATATCCTATCCTGTGTCAAGGATGGGTTTTTTGCCTTTGCCAAAAATGACAGGCAACATAGAAAGAGAAACTACCCACCTAGGGTGGTTGGACAATGTACAAAGGGTCTGTCCATTATTAATTATGAGGGCAAATAAGAATCTTACATCCGAAATGCAGATGTCTGCCACGCTAAAGAACGGGGTAGTTAAGTGGGCAGTATCAAAATAAGGAACTTTCAGGAAATGGTTTTGAATAAAAAGGTACGCAAGGATGAAACGTAAAATGTTTGACAGAGTCATCGCCTTCTTTGCATCATGTACATGTACACATTACCTTTAAATGTGCTTGAGAGGTCAAGTGTAACTTGTACAGCGTTTCTCCCCTGATGGATTTGTCGCAAATCTGCAAAAACATTCTTAAATTAAAAGATAGACACAAACTTAACATTCTATATGCCTTTTTGACGAAAATGAGTAATGAAGTCGTTTACATGATTTTATACATACATTTCCATATAACATGTATGGAAATTATGCAGATGCACGAGAGATCAAAAGTAGTTTTTAAAAACAAACGCTTTGGTCGAAGGCTGAACGAGAGCGTAGACAAACGCAGCTAAGGAAGGCGCTAGCACAAGATGCTAAGCATAGAACGTATGCTAAGCGATTAAACTTACCTCGCAAGTTATATATTCGATATCAGTGCTTTCCTCGTACGGTGTTTCGAAGATGTCCATGCTTAAATATTATAGCAGGGCGATTAGCTTTCCAAATAAAACGAAAGTTACGAATCAACTGTTAGCATAAGACAGCCCAACACCCCTTCACACACGGTGTTTCAGGAAATCCAAACGTTCACAGGCTTTTACAAAGAACAGAAATGTGTATTCATGTGTAGTGCTGAAAACCAATTAAAACTAGGTCCAAATATGAATGTTTTTTTACCGCTAATACTGTTAACCACACTTCGGGCGCACGCCGAAGAACGCTAGTATTTTCTTCTGCTTTCCGGCAGACCCACAGACTGTAATGGCAGACCGTGGTCATTGCTGCCCTCTCTCGGAGGGGTGAAAAAAGTACACGCTCCATTCATAGGCTTCAAAAAACATTGTTCCTTCCAAGTGATGGTAATCTAGAGCTGGACACTGTATAACTGTATTTTGGCTTTGATAGAATTGTTTTCATATGCTGAACACCAATTGTTAAACCATTCTGCATAGATCTACCTTTTAAAGCAGATGGCATGAGTGTAAAATTTCACCGGTCACTTTCACTAGTCACTAGTGAATAGCAGACCATGTAAGATACTGCATAAAATTACAAAAGGTTAGAAATTAAAATCAATCAAACAAAGCTATTCAATCTTTATACATGATGCAAAAATACATTGTTTTCACACACTAAAAGGCATACAGCGTAAGATGACCTCTACATAAAATACTGCAAAAGATGCATGAAATGACAACGTACAATATTACAGTACAGCAGTGTTATGACAGATGCGAAACAGGAAGAAGACAGATCTGCTCACCATAAATTTGCTTTTACATTTTCCTGTAACATTATTTTCAAAATATAAACTGAAGACAAATAATTCAGATTAAATCAAAAAAACATTTCATATATGAAGGGAAGCTGTAATAGAGACGTCTTAACAGCAGTAGGTGGGGAATCCCTCACGGAAGCTTATTAATACGGGAGCGCAGCTCTTTCCGGACTTGGGAAACTTGTGCCAGTTTCAGTTTATAGTCCTACAAAAAAAACATTAAGCATTAGTGCTTTATAGCTTAAACACACCACTGACAATATAGCTGATTGCAACAATAATAATTAAAAAAATGATTATAGTAAGGTATCAATGACAACGTGACTTTATTTGTACAATTCGATGATACATCTAGCTCTATAGAAAATATTGTTTTCACATGTAGTTTTTATGAATGTCGGGAAAATAAATTATGAGGAGAATTTGGTGCTCTTATTTGACAATTCAAATCATTTGTAATATGCAGTAAACATCAGATGTAGTGTAGTGAAATGCAATAGTACATGGCACACTTTGCACCATATGTTCAAATTATTTATTTTTCCCACACAAGAGTAAAAGAGTCAAAAGAAACAACTGAGATTTAACCACTCACTGAATGGTCATTTACACACCAAGTTTCAATAAAAATATGCAAGGAAATGCGTAAAGAAAAAAACATTTCATATTTGCAGTGTCTTTATAGAAGTGATGAGCGAGATAACATGGGACAAAAACATTGTTTCTAACAGGCACAATACATTTAACAATATGTACGCACTTCTAGTTTCTGCTCATTCTGAGCAAGGCCATCTTTCTGACTTTGGAGAAAAGTTGTTAGTGTGCGGGTAAGTTGTCGTCGATCATCAATCTCTGCTGCCAAACGGCCACTGTAGTCTGCAAGCAACATGCAGGCTTCTTCAACCAAACGAGATAGTCTCTCCCCAGACTCTTTATCTGAAAAGACCAAAGCACGAGTGACAATATCTCCACAGCAATAACTAGACAGAGTTGAATCTGAGGCATATTCACGCTTCAGTCCAAAAGAAGCAAATACATTAGTGGAACCAACAAACATCATCATTCACATTCCCTAATTTTCTTTCACCATTTAGACCAGTTGCCAAAATTAATTTTCCATTTGTGTCCTACCTTTTAAAAAAAGAGATAAAAAGTAGAGCTGGAAACTTGGCCCCAATAAATGAGAGGACCATGTTTGGTCAATTAAATAAATGTAAAAAGTGATTTGTGTGATGAGTCTTGTATACCATTTATACCAAAATTACTTTTCATTCATTTCATTCATACTAGTTCTGAATTTATGAATGCATGGGTCAAATGTCAAAAAATCTGTTTGAGCATTTCATCAGTCTTTTTTTCAGGCTGTTACAAAAGTGTGTGCACTTATCTGCAAATGAATAATCATCCGATCTTTTCTCACATGGTGCATTGAGGCTTATTTTTCTCCTTTGTGAGATAAATAAAGCACATCTCATCTTATCTTAGTCAAGAATTGCACTTGGATCCGATTACAAATGTTATTTTTACATAATGTTCATTTAGCAAAAAAGGTTGTACCTGTGATTCTATGAAGCAGGGATGTGTCCTGTACTTCAGCAGGAAGAGACGAGATGCGGTGCCGCAAAACTGAATCACTAGATGCTGCATTTTCTAACTCTTGTAGTGCTCGTATCAACTCTGCTGTCTAGAAATAGGAAAATCTGTAAATAGGTGACATTAAGGAGATCACATTTGACAAGGGCAAAACAAGATATTTTTATCCGTCCCACTGTAACACCACAATAAGCAACTAGCCATCATCACGGAGGTATAGTTAAATTAACCATGTTTGTTCATACTCATTTCATTACTGTAATCAAACCGCTTATACCTGCGGTGGCTCTGTGGGTGAGCTCTGAGAAGCAAAGTCATCCTCATCAGGGTAAATGTCCTCGTATGAGCGTTTCTTGGGCTTCTTTTCTTCATCTGATATGAACATGGAAGAAAGCACAGGTGAGTCACACATGCATAGGTCTGAAGCACAAACCAAAAAACAAATTGAAACTCACCTAGAATCTGAGTCAGCTGATTGAGGATGTTATTATCATATACAGCCCTTTCCTGCCAAATGGACAACACTCGACTGAGTTGTTTTTTACAGCCGTCTTCACCCTCCCTAGAAATAAATAGTGTAAACATCAGATTGCAGCTGCAGAAATTATCAAAATGTGTACTTTACCTGTGCACATGTTTGAATGCATCAACAATGACAGGTGCAAAGTCCTGAGTGAATTCAGGTCCTTTCCTTTTGCTGTTTTGAATGACATCATTGGCCAGGTAAAGGAAAGTTAACTTTCGAGACACCTGGGCTAGAAAACGTTTACAAGAATTTAACTCACATGCCGCATGGTGTAGCTAACACGTTGAAATCACAATAGTACATATTAAGATTCAGAATTTAATATCAACATGTAACAGCTTTGATAGTGCAGTAGCTAAGCTAAAGTGGGATAGAACCACAGTGTATGGAGCATTAGCAAGAGATGCTAAGGGTGGGTTTGTTTCGAGACCAAGGCTTCAATCGACGCTCATGCAATTCTTACCATTTTTTAGTTCGTTCAACCAAACACCAACAATAGTCTTCGAGTGCTTTCTGTGGTGAATAAGCCACAAGGACAATGTTTGCACACTTTGCTGAGAGTTGCTAAGCTCTGATAGTTTCTTCTGTAGAGCCGCTTCAGAGAAAGCGGACATGTCGACTCGTCTCAAACGGTCTGGTGGGGGACGACTACGAAGCTCCCAAAAATAAAATATCCACAAACTATTCCCTATTCGTGAAAACCACAGGCGTGCGTCATCCACAGTAAGCGTATATTTTCCTATGCAACACTTTGTATGAATGCTATCAGCCTCGATAATATACAGGAGACGTGCAAAGCAACACATCCATGGTGCAGAGTCGCGGGGCTTGGACAACACATTTCCGCAACAAAACCGCGTCATCGATGTGGCGTTCAAATCCAGTTGGAATCATCAGGACCCACAAGCTGCACAACATCGTATTTATTTAACAGGCAGACTCCTGAACAGAACATTTAACAATTACATATACACAACTGAGTTTTTAAAAAGCCTGACAATGGAATGCAAATTAAAAAAAACAAAAGATTTGGAACACAATAGGTAGCATTTGTATATGTTTAATACATTATTTATACTCAAGTATGTTTGTGCAGTTTGACTCACCTTGAGGCTACATCCAAAATCAGCAAAAATACCTCCTCTTTCCGTGTGCTTTGAAATTGATATTTTTAGGCCACAAGGCAGTTCCAGGTTTGGTCAAGTGTAACTTAACACATTTTAAAGATGTTAGAGATATGCTGACGCTAATTTAGGTTAGGTCACGGTTTATGAAAGGTCAATAAAAATGAAAAGGAAAGGTAAGGTCGCAAAAGGAATTGGGTGTTTGTTTTGAATTTGGATGCAGCCATAGAACCACCCGAGAAGAGCACCAACATATTTGAACTAAAATGGGTGTTAAATCAAGTTGTAAATAGGACGGAACTATTCTTTTCAAAATTATTAAACCAAAGAAAATACAAATATAAAATTACTCAAAATCTCACAAATAATCAAACCGCAAAATAATGTACCACTTGAAGGAGCTCAGGTCACAGATCTGTTTAAAAAGTGACTTATGTGGAGCAGTGAACACAGGTACATGTAACGGTACTATACTTTCAAATGTCCTCAAACAAAAACAAAATTAGTATAGATACCAAAAGTTAGCCATGGAGACTGATAAATAAAATTAATTTGCAGTAAAAGGGATATTTGGAACCAACCCTTTGAATACAATGTCCAACATGTGTTTGTATTCTAAACAAAACTTCAACAAAAAAGCTTCAACTGTAAAGACTGGATTTGCAGCACTCCCAGGTAACAGGTTTAGTTAGATTTATGCAAATTAATTGTCCTTTTATTCAAGGTATTTTTGAACAAAATAAACCAAATGCAACTTATTTTTTGTAGGCATTAAAAGTAGTAGGACTAAGTACTGTTTTGTAGTAGAGTAATAGTTTAGCTGTATCATTGTTGTTTTAATCAATAGGCTAGACTCCAGCTAGATCACTACACAATCAGTCGATCCCAAACAATTATCCCCAAATGAACCAATCTAGTTAGCTTAAATTGGAAATAATGTGAACGCATCTTGAGAAACACTGAGAAGACACATGACATTTCAAATATTGGTATATTCAGTTTCCCATAAGAACACAATGGTAAAATATACGGTTAGTATGGGGGCCCTTGATTGGAATATAAATTTGACATTGGGTAATATAAAGCATCTGATGATGCAGTCTCTGCATTCACATTGGGGAAAGCAGCACATGGATGAGGGGGAACACAGAAGGGGCTGTAATGCCCAGACAGTGCCAAAGATTGTGACTGATATGTTCCATAACCAGAGCTGTTGACCTGATATGAAGTGTATTGGTTCTGGCCATTTCCACCATGATCCGCATAATAACTGGAGTATGATTGGCTGTATTCAGGGACTGAAATGCTGTTATTATGGGAAAATGAATTAGCAACCAAAGGATTCTGCGGACTCATTCCCCATGCACCTTGGACAGGCTCAGAGTAAAAATTCTGTTGAGGATATCTTTCTGGGACCAAGTACTGAGGACACTGTTGGTGATAAGTAGGTGCACAACTTTCATTCCCTGTGGTTCCAACTGACCATGAAATGCTATGGGGCAAGTATTCACCGAGGGGTTGGGCAGGAGTTTGGGCATTATACAATGTAGATGCATGCCATTCATGTGCATATCCATCTTTTAAGTCAATGTTGGTTTTATTTGCATAATTCCGGTTCTCGAATGAATCAGTCAGTTCAAGCTCTTGCGTGATGGGGTAATCCTCCGACTTCAAGATATCAACTGATGAATTCAGTTGATTTTGTGAACTAAGAACAGTGTTTTCTGAGGTGCTGTCAAAAGGCTCAGGTGGAGATTCCAAGGTAAAATATGAAGGATCTGGAGAGATATTTGGATCTGGTGAAAGGCCTGGATCCAAATGGTCAGTAGGCAAAGTCAGGCTGTCTTTGCTGAATGAAGTCCTTTCGATGAGAAGAGAGCCCTGAGTAATGGGGAGTGTGACCTTGAACACAGGGTTCTTTTGTTTAATCGTCTTCCGTCTCTTTTGTCCTGGTAGAAAATGGTCTTCAATTAAATCCTTTTGTTGCAAAAACTTGGTCAAGTCATGTCCTGCAATGAGATGAAATATGAGTACGGTTATTAACACACAAGCGATCAAGCAAAAAACAAAGAACTCACGTTTAACATCTTTGTATGTCACTGGGAAAGAAGAATTGTTCCACCCAAGAGTTTTTACGCCTGAAAGATAGTTTTTTTGCTTTTTTTCTCCACCATAGAACATCGTTAATACATATATTTTACACATAAAAAAGAAAGAAAAAACATGTGTTCACAACAGTGACAGATATTTACTTACACCAGTGGTAACTCTTGGTCGTCATTTGAATACAGAGAGCTAGTGGTAACTGCACCACCTAAGAAGAGGAGGTAGTACCACATGAATTAGCATTGAATGGTGTATATCATTTCTAAAAAATGCTCCGGTAATTAGTGCAAGACAAGACCATTATTAATACTAATGATAATCATTTATTAAAATATTTTTTATTATTATTATGCAGGAGTTCAAATTCATCTTGGGTGAGTCTAATCCACATTTGCATTCAGAAATTAACCTTTTAAACCACATTTCAGAATGCCAAGCCAAGCAACAATTAATCAATACGAGTGCTTCCAGTTAAGATAAAGTAATTCATTCACATAATTTCATTATTCTTAATTTGCTTTCAATACCAGCATAAATAATATTATGGTAATACATACTTTTAATTTAGAGTCTGTCCCTTCTTCTTTATTCAAATTTTCAGCCAATAAATAGACCTGATGACTATCATTTAAGTCCACTCTATCCAACTGTTCTGGGTGAGATTCCATCTATTCAAAAACAAGACGTGTTTATTTTGTACATATTATACATTTATGAAAATTCTGAAACACAAACCAGATAGTTTGTGATATGGGAAGAGCTGGTCAAATGATCAATAATGTCATATTTGTGGGCACGAACACGGCAGCAGTGACATAAAAAGCAATGCGTCTGACCATCTGGACCTTTACACTCGATCACCCGCACAAGACCTGGTGCAAACAAAACTCAGCAAAAGTTCTGTCCTCACAGCAGATAATGATTTATTGTTGTAGTTACCCATTAGGGGAGATTGTCCACCGTCGTCATTGAGAATGCTACTGCTCTGGTCTACTAAAAGTCTGGATGAACTGGGATTAGCATTACTGTGCTGAGCAGAGTTTTGGAAATCCAAAGAGGCCGTTTCAGGCTTCTTCTGTGGACAATATAGAACTATTCTCTGTGATGGTGACCTAGACTGTTCATTTTTTTTGGTTGGAATTGTTTCAAAGATTTCTGGATCCGTGTCCTTCATGGTATCTTTTAAAAAATCTAAGACATTTTCTGCTGTGGTGTTCAGAGAAATAAAAAATATTGCAACAGTCAAAAAAAAAAAGACCAAACTATGTGGTGAAATTGAAACATACAGCACGCCTTAAGCTGGGGACACACACATCTCGGTTTTTAGAAAGTTGTGGCGGGTTCGGGCTGTACAAGTAGTAGGAAGACGGCACCAAAAACACGTGGTATGAAGGTATGAAGAAAATAAAAACTCTGATCTGATCTTTAACAGTTGTTAAAGCAGGTCCACTTTGACGAAGCAGCTCTGGACTATATTAACTGATAAATGATTAACTGATAATAGTGACTGAGGTTGGGTTGAATCTTTCTGAAGGTCACACTTAAGAGATAGGAATGTTCAGTCGGGTCGCATCATAGCCACACTGTGTGACTGAAGTAACAGACTAGTGACCAAACGGAGAAGGGTGTTCATTGTGTTGTGTGTTCCCAGCTTTAAAAGGCTTGCACCACAACATTTGCATAATATTGTTGATGCATGATTAGAATTTGTTGATAAACGAAGGCTCAAACACAACACTGACCATTTAGAGTCTGGCTTTCCATCTGCAGATATGATTCCTTGTCAAACTCTACCACCTTAAAATGATTATATAAATTAAATGAGTGACAATGCAAGAATCAAAAACAGTTGATTCAAACCTGAACACTTCCTGGTCCTTCGTTTCCCTCAACTCTTTTGGCAATATCCATCAGGGGCCAGGCCAACTTGGATAGACAAGAGCCTTCTCCCAACTCTGAAAGCAGCTTAGGATGTTTTGTTTTCTATTGAAAGAGAGAAAGGTGTGGGG
>JAPMNZ010921188.1:990-20752 GCA_029875035.1 Pomatoschistus microps
GACCCAGATAAAGCTGATGTAAAACCACCAGAGGACATTTTTACAGACTTTTCTTCCAAAACAGGCCATTTTATCATTAAACATGAGACGCAAACAAGTCCTGATATTTTTCATGCAATTATTGTTTTGGTTGTTGAAAAAACAAAATGTGTAGTTTGTGTAAAGAGCAGTTAACAATTAATCAATGACTGAAAGAGTTGTCCATTATTGAAAAAACTTAATTTTTCACATAAAATAACTTTCTTTAATCCCTTTCCAGCAAAAGCCAGTTTTGATGTCATAAAGCTGTTTGGAATGTAAATTAAAAATGCAGATGAATCAAAACAGAAATCTCTTCTTGTAATTCTGGTGACAAAACATGATCTGATATGTGAATAGAAAATGATGTATTAAGCTGGTCACTGGAAGACTGTATCAATAATAGAAAAAGGTGAAAAGGAATGTGACCTATGTGGTTATGAGTTATTGAAACAGTTAAAGGGGGCATAATAGGGCCAAATCGACTTAAAGAGCAGGCTAAACTAGTTTGTATGTAGATTTGAGTGAATCAGTCATGTTCGAGTAATCTTAGTTGCTACTGCATTTGAAATGTCTTTGCTGCAATGATCCCAGTTTGTAGTATTGTATTTGTATTGTTGTTTATTTGAGCATCAAGATACAAAATGATACAAAAGAGATAGAGAAATTAATTCAGAATTTCTGTTACACGCATTTTCTGTCACATGTAGTCATTGTAGATCAAAATGGTCAATCCCCCGGTGTAATGTAAGACCTAAAGCAGAACACGTCATACTCACAGTGAGGACGGACAGCAGCTCCTCTATGGGCAGCTCCGCTCTCAGCCGCTCCTTGAACATTCTAATGGTTTGATGTTTGAGGTAGTAATATGAAGAGATGCGTCCGTACGTCATGGGCGTAATCGTGCGGTCATCCTACGGCAAGAAGAACACACTTTGAATGGAACCGAAGAGTTTGAGTAACATTTGGATGACAAACCTCCTGGATCTCAATGCAGTAGGAGCACTCCAGGTCTCGCAGGCTTCTCTCCACCAAAGAGGAAAGATATTTGTTGATGGACTCGTGGCTGATGTCCTCCAATTCGTAGTAACTAAAAAAGGGGGAAAAGCATTGTGAGATTTTTTTAATTTTAGGACTCATCAATTATGTATACTTGTGACACGAACTAAAATTCCTTCACTTATCAAGAGGAAAGAAGCACCAAAAATAGCACTTCAAATTATGGAAAAATCTGTGGTAATCTAAACTACAGCTAAAGCGGACAGCCAACTAACTAACCAGCTATCGCCTACTATTTGACTTATAATTATTGATAATAATTGTTTATTTTGTTCAAATAATAATAATTGTTTTACATTTTAGAGACACAATGTGAGATCCACAATATCATATAGTTTTAGAGAAGCGTGGCCAGTACGTTTTGGAGCCTCTTACTGTAAAGAAGCAGGCAGAGATGAACCAGCTGAAAAGGCCTATTTTAACACAAATGATTCCCAGGTTAGATCGTTATTACACAAAATAAGCCAAACCAGCGGTCTAAATGGTTTCCATGTTTTAGAGCGAGAGAGAGAGAGAGAGAGAGGAAGAGAGAGAGTAAGTAAGAGTTCCCACATGAGTCTGCTCTGCACAACTGTAATCAAACATAATCTCTATTAGCTCATAATATTTGTGTGGGGGAGAAAACAGACATGGTTCTGTTAAAGACACAGGTAAGCGGTACAGTCAACCCTTAAGGCACCTCACACTGGCTAATTTACACGTCTAAAAGCAATAATCCGATAATCTAATGCTAGCAGGGTGACGGCTGTCCCCATAATGATATTATGTTTTCAGAAATGTTCCAATGATGAAAGCTACACACTCGGTTGTACATTTCTCCAGTGTGAGATCAATAAAAGTCTATCTTATCTTATCTGAATAAGAAAATTCAAATGTTTTTAGGGTTGTATTTCAATAGTTAAAGAAAAACACTGTTAAATATTATATTTACACTGTTTTTGGTTGTAAGTCACTTTTGTAGTCACAGCTGCCCTGACAGATCATGCATACATTCACACTGCTTACATGTGATTAACTATAGAAGCTCTTCATGAGGACGTTATTTATTCAGGCATTTAGAGCAGAGAGACTCACGTGGGCCTCCTCTCCTGGCACTGCTGAAGGAAATCATTATCCTCATTCAATATTGACAGATTCAGAGCTTCACTAAAAACAATGTGGTTTTGTGAATCGAGTACAACCACAATGTCATGACGATGAAAGAAGAAGCAGTAAGGCACAAACTATAAGATTACTAAATGAATGTAAAAATGCACTGCATGAAGGTATTTTGACTGGTATTGACAAAGGTATTGAAGAGAAAGTGTTCACACTTCAGTCCAAAGTGAGCCAGAGTTCACTATAAGTCAATACAATTTATAGTTGACAATATTTTATGTCAACTTTAAATTGTTCTGAAAAAAGCTAAGCTGAATTAAAACAAAGATACAGTGTTTTCCTTTGTTTTATTGTTAAAACCTCAAACAACTGTGTGCAACAATTGTACACAGCAACTGTAGGCTGTGTGTATCTCACAGTTTTGTTTACATCCTGGTAGAGTTGTGCATAAACTAAAACATGAGCAGAAAAACAGACAAGCTATAATTAATGTTTATTGCCAGCTTCTCATGTTAACAGAAGCTAACCAAATCTATTTGCCCCATTTGGAATAGCATTTCTGGCGTGATAAAGCTATGGTCATTATCGGCAGCTCGTTTGGCCCCTGATGGTGCAGCAGACAGTAAAAGGGCCCTGGGGACATGTGTTCGTCTGAATGTGAGGGAAACAAGAGAAAAGGGAGGAGCGGAGAGAATACAAGCCTCAGAGAACACAGCAGTTCTGCACAATGATTCATGTGAAGAAGACATTTTGTGTATGTCGGCTGTAGCTATAATCTCTGACACATGTGGATCATTATCTGTATGGAAGTAAGATTTAGATTAGTTGAGTTCTATTTGATCCTCACAAGTGATTGGACACAGCACCTTCTCATTCACAGAAGCGGTCAACATTTCATGTGTTTTTAGATTAGAGATTCTCATTAATTAAAAAAATTGCCATTAAACTGATTAAGTGATTAAAGTTAACTTGACAAAACAATAAACAATCAGAAGTGACCTGGGTTGGACAATGAGGATATGATCCTTCTTTTCTCTTCTCATCTTAAATCTATTTGATGCAAATAGTTTTTTGGCTGGTACATTCACTTACGTTTACCTTTCAGAAACGCACACAATTACTTTTGGAGGGAAGTAATGAGTAACCGTAACCAATTACTTTTTTTTAAGAAACGTGACAAACACTGGAAATATTTATCATTCAACGCTCAATTCAATTAAACACTGTGGACTGGTTACAATTTCTTGATTCTAAAGCCACAATATAGTATGTTGAGTATCTCTGTGTGGGTCTGAAGGCTGAATGCCTCTGACAGCCGTGTAAATGCCTCACAGCTGGATCGCTCTGGTCTGTCTCCTTCCAGATGTCCTAAGACACACACACCCCCACACATACATACACATGCGCACATACATACACATGCGCACGCGCACACACACACACAAACACACACACACAGAACTCTTTCTTCTTGTGTTACCTGGGGTTCATCACAAGGCGTCTGAAGAAGTAGGTCCAGGTGATATAGTCCATGGCGTCCTGTTTGGAGGAGATGGTCCCAGCTGCAATTTCTGCGTTTAGATGGTCTGAGAGCACGCTGAGAAGGCTGCACAGAAATGTTGGGTGAAAATATTACGAGGGGATCCCAATACCTTCTGGGAAATTGTTTATCATCATCTCAACATTAAAAGCGCCAGTCATAAAACATAATCAACCAAATGTCAACAAAATGCAAACGTAAACCTGCCTCTCACAATGACACCCATCACAGAAGACATTTTGTCAATATCTACCAATAACAAGCCATGTCTCATATGTAAACAGCACATAATAATAATATTAAACACTTTCAATGTTTATTCTTTGTTTCTTTAGAGTTAGAAATAGACATTTAGCTTAATAGAGGTGTACCATCTTTCATATTCACTCATTTATTTTGTCTTTGTGTGCTCCCCATTCATTCTTCATCTTAATAGTTTAAAGCTACAAAGCCATTATGTGAAAATTATATATCATAGCATAGCACCACATGAGACTGTTTGTGTTTGTAACTTTACCTGGACTCGACAGGGAATGGTTCATACAGGAATTTTTTGTAAAAGTCTTTCTTTATGTCGTGAACCAGGATCACAGCTTTTCCCTGGTCGTCAAACTGAGGTCGACCTGCGCGCCCCATCATTTGCAGAACATCTACAAACGCAAACATAATAAATTCTAATCCTTTCATCTGTTTAGAAGTCACAGTTTGTGGGCTCTTTACCTGTGATGGGGTAGTCAACGTAGCGCCTGGATTTTCCGTCAAAATATTCAGTTCCCTTTACGACCACAAGGTGTGCAGGGAAGTTGACGCCCCAGGCCAAAGTGCTGGTAGCAATTAAAACCTAAAAAAACCCACAAAAATCAAGCTTCGTACAGACATAATAGAACATTTCTAAATGAAGGTATACTATGAGGAGCTTTGTATGTGGCGTTTCCAGTCTGTACCTGTATTTTGCAGTTGACGAACAGCTCCTCCACAGTCTTCCGGTCTCTCTCGTGAAGTCCTGCGTGGTGAATCCCGATGCCAAACGCTAGCATCAGCTTCAGGTTTGAGTCTCGCACTGTGACAATGATCGCCTCAATCTACAGAAAATAAATCAGAAGAAGAGCATTTTTTGTCACTGTCTTACATGTGTAAAAGTTTCAAACAGTCTTGGATTATTCCTAATTTATTTATGCATTTTTTGTATGATGATTATTGAACAGTAAAGTTTATTAGTTCTTTGATTAAGTAAAGAATGCACATAGCCACATCTCTTTGGCACAGAAAGCTGTTTTTTCAACATATACAGGGACAAAGAAACAGAAAATGCACAGATAATGTGATCAACTATTGTTAGCTTATCATGATGGGAAACTTCTTTGGGCTCTGAACACGGTAAAAAATATGAACTCATCAAGGTGAATAAGCAAAGTGGGATTTACTTGAGACTGCTGCAATTTCAAAAAAGGAACTTTAAAGGACTTTAACAATACAACTCAGGCCAACTTGAACATGTGGGTTATAGATTCTTCATCCTGGTATTGGCAAAGAAGAATAGTTATCATCGTGCTTGTTCAAAAGGCGAAAAGTGAATCTCAAGGAGCAGCAGAAGTTATAGTAGGGTGGAAAGAGCTGTCAGTCTGTAGTTTGAATGAGGCCTGACCCCCAACAGGGGCTTTACCGTCCCAAAACCAACTCTGTCAGTCACTCAGCGGGAGCCACAACTGCTCCACAAGTTACCCATAAATCAACATTACAGACCAGAGAACGATCTCAGGGAAACTGTAAAATACACCACAAGTTATTCTTGAAGAGCGTTGTTTGCCAATTACTTTGGTTGGTAAATATTTGAAACAGTAATACATCACTGAAGTATCTTTTTTTACCAGGTTTCAAAACATCAAACATCACCTGGCTTTAAAAAGTCTAGTAATTATCATTTCATCTTTTTGCAGTGAAAACAGAGGAGATGGATCCGAGGCTAGAACTCATATTTGCATTGAGACGGATAATCTGCGGTTCAGAGAGGCAAACTCAGACCTCCCTAAAGTCCTTCTGTGCGAGAGTGTGTGCTTATAGTTATGGAGAAGAGTAGGTCTTATTAGAGCATTGTGTTTGGGCAAACAGAGAAGACGATGATTGAAGTTCTGCAGAGAGAGGGAGATTTCCATTAGTTTTCTACCAAGGATAATTGCAAACAGAAGAAGAAGATGCAGTTGTTGTACAGCTGCGGAAAGACAAGGGCTTTATGGTGACCGAGTTTAGTGTTTCAATGTATGACAAACAAGAGCGCCAATTTGTAGAAAACAAAAAGGGGACCCTACATCTATACTATGTTAGTGGCAGCTGGAAAATCAAGGAAAGGGTAAAGTAGTATAGGAATGGGCGATATGGGCAAACAATTATAATAGGATAGGCAAAGGAAATATTACAATAACGATATAATGTGATATTTAGTGTTGGTAAAAATCTTCAAAACGGCTTCATCACTATTGTATTTATTACTATACTGATAATGTATTTTTGTATTTCAGACAGAACAGTGAAATGGACAAGACCACCCTCACTCTCGGTAAAAGAAAAAACATCTTTAGGTTGTATTAGGTTAATCGTATCTTATCTTAAAGTATAAAGAGTATTCTATTACTTAACCCTCATTCATTCTCTTTCTCCTCATAACAGAGGTCCTATCCTAGAGCTGCTGGTTGTGCTTGCAGCTCCACCTTTTGCCCTGATTCTCCAGTGACAACCACATTATCTCCACCAACATATACACTGTTTTCCCACCTCCCTCTCGTCCTGGTGCAGCCACTGTTTGGGGTTGTCCTCTGTGGCCAGGTACGCAATCAGGTCCAGAGCCGTCAGCCGAGTTTGGCGACGAGACGAAACAAAGATCAGCACAGGTTTGGCAGGAGAGTGGCTCCGTATCGCTGAAATAATAGAAAAACACGGCTGAATTGTTGCAAGCTGCTCGGAGGTCAGCCATAATGAACAGAATCAGATGAGGAGAATTTAAATGGGTCAGAAAGAGTAGTAGTGGTGGTCTGCTTTTGAAGTCACTTCCTGCTCTTTTGTAGTTCAATATTTTTATTATAATTTTGTACATTTTCTTGTCCTGTAAAATCATTGGTAAATCTTGTTTTACTATATTTAAGAATAAAAACAAACTTAATTCAAGCATAATTTCCTGTAGTGTAGTAGACCATGTTAGCCCGATTTCTTATAACTGCTTAAAAGGTACAACTGTGTAGTTTTTACTCCCATCTAGCATTGAGATAATATATTGTAATTTATGGTATTACAGTAGCTTCGCAGGACAATATGTCGCCTTTGACAGTGATCCCCAACTCACGCTAAAACTCCTTATTGTCCCTGTATTTTTCACTGTATTTCAAGATGCCGCATTGACATGTACATTTATAAGTGAAATTCTAAGCCTATGATAAGAATTTGAAAACATGGTGGAGGCAAGTATTCTTAAAAAGGTCACATTTATTATTGGTAAACATGTTTTTTTCATTTGGAGCAACTGTAAAAATTACACAGAGCACCTTTAAAGGAGTAGCCATATAAGTTAAGCTAAATGCCTGTAGTTGTACCTTGGAAAGTGGGTTTGTTCATCGTGGCCATGCGCGGGCAGTAGTGTTGCCCTGGAAACCCGTGGATGTGCACCTCGAGCGGGACGGGGCGCACCGACGGCCGGAAATTAAACAGTCCCACCTGTTACAAAACAAAAGCAAGTATGGACAGACAGAAGGGACAAAAAGGACAAAACACAAACAGACAAAGATTTATGGTGAGCAGCTGGTGATCTGTGCCCATCTGCGTTACGTTAACCTCTGGAGTTTGGCAAAGTCTGGGACACAGGGCGGTTGTTTACACATTAAAAGTTTGAGTGGGACGTGTGCCAGCGGCGAGACCAGTGAATGTAGAGATTTATGACAGATCGCGACAATCCAGACAGCTCGTGTGTACTGGCCTGTCGTGCTCAAGTGAGAAGGAGGATAGGTACAACTAGGTTTTCTCTTGAGAAAATCTGTTCTACAAAACTAGAATAATCAACAATAGTAAATAATATTAGAAAAAAAAAATAGAAAATGAATAAACTGCAATCATTTAAGGCCTTTGATTGCTATGCCTCATTACAATACAAGGCAATATTCAAAGCCTTCTCTGTTAAGAATAGGCACTTTCTATTAACTAGTTCAGCGATGTTACTGATATCACTTTCATTAAATAATCTGTTACAGTCACTAATATGACCCTGTACCCCGTTCAAACATTGTCAGCACAATCTGATATACAACAAATCATCTAGTATAAACTCTCTTTGTTCACAACTGACAGGCAGAAGTGTGTTCTTAAACTGGATATAGAGTACAAATCATCTGCCATTGTTTTGATTCGTCATGGTATTTTTGTAAATCTCCTTTTAGCTCTCGGATGACAAGCCAACTCCATCATTTGTATCTTTCTCTTCTCTGGACCATAAACATGGCATCCAAACTTACAACAGCAGTCTATTATAGAGATTTTATTGCTGTTAAAACAATGCCAAAGGATCTACTCGGACTAATAGCTAGTTTTAGACACATTTCAATTCATGAAATTTGACAGATCATAAATTGTTGCCATGATATAGAAATAATATGTGGTTAGCAGAACAATTTGTATCATCTCTTGTCATGATTGAATACAGTGACTTCAATGGACATAATCACTTTATTTGGCAACAAAAATAGATAGAAGATGAACATGGATCCAGATTCTATGGATCCAGAGGCAAAGGGTACACTCTGACCACAACACAGGCGTGAGCTCTGTGCTGTAATATTGCCATGGCCCAGACAACGCAATAGAGCTCAAATGTGCCAGCTAATAATAAGGGAGCTTAAATACGAATGTTACCGCCTTTCTGAAATTACCGTCTTCATTCCAAGGCAGCCCAATTAAAAGAGATAAAGATCTCAACATTGGAATTTGTGTATTGAAATTATGTTTCATAATAAAGACACAGTATTAAGATATAGATCCACAATGTTTTCAGTTAACTGCGGATCATTGTGGGACATCATAGTAGATGTACTTGCGTAAATGGTAACAATATGTTATGTTACAAATGTTAAAATAGAACAAAATAATAATAGACCTGTTTAATCCCCAGCCAGTCGGCGAGATCGCGGGCATTGGCCAAAGCTGTGGACAAACCCACAACCCGGACACCTTTGGACGTGTGGGACGAGATGAAGTTTGTTCTGGACACAATGACCTCCAGGACGGGACCTCTGTCTTCACCTAAGTATGAGGAAACAAGGAACAAATAATGCTTTAGTCATTCATGTAGCTACTTTCCAAAATTGTAGACCTGACTCTATAAATGGAACACTTTTATGGTTATCAGCAAACCTTAACTAGTAAAGAAATATTTCTCCACAGTGAATATGCTGGCGTGGCTCACCCAGCAGGTGGATCTCATCGATGATCAGAATGGCCACTTTCTGCACATAGCTGCGGTTCTGCCAGCTCCGACTCACTCCGTCCCACTTTTCGGGGGTGGTGACGATGAGCTCAGCCTGGGCGATGGCCCTCATGTCTGGGGTCACGTCCCCAGTCAACTCCACCACTCTGGAAGACAGAAAAATGCTGATACGAGGAAATAAGGCACTACATACTAGCAACATGTGCACAATTAAACAGTCTTTCATAACGAACAGACATCAGAGATGGATTTTGGAATAACCTAGTTTCACCGGGAATGACAGGTATGATTAGCATCAAATACATATGTTTGTATGCAGCATGACAACAAGGAAAAAATAATCTTCTACAATTCATAGAAGTTTGTCTGAAATTATTTTAAGCCCTGACCAAACCAAAGACAACTGTTTTGACCGATGGAGGAAAGCTAAAAGAAAATAAGGGTGACATTGTATGAATTTGAGATTTAGCCTTTTGACAGGAGATATGGGAATTTGTGTCTAACTTACTTCTTTCCAAGTTTCTCCTCGATGCGAACTTTCCAATCCTCAATCCTCTCTCGGACCAGGGCCTTCAGAGGCGCAATATACACCACCTAAGGACAAGGGCTGGTAAGATTATGAACCGTAATTCTACAAAAAGCAATCTTTCCTCTCCACTTTTAATTCATTTCCAGACATAATTTCTCTAGATATCTTGAAACTATTATCAGTAGTGTAGCAAGGCAAAATTATTATATATTCATCTTTTAATCAATTATTTTCAAACACCACTTTTGTGTTAGTGTCTATGCATGTCCATAAGAAACAAGGCTCAACTATTTTGGTAATACTAATCAAATTCAAATTGTGATTTTTCTTATCATTGCACTTTCTATTAAATCTGCAATAAATATTATCTCAGGTGAATCCCACCGAACTATACAACAGAGTCTGGTTGCAAATTGTGAATTCAAGCAAAAGTTTCTTGTTTTGTCTTTTATTGTAAAACTATATCTTGTCAAACCTTGGAGCCTGGATACATGTTGAAGACCCTGAACATAGCCATTTCTGCAGCGATGGTTTTCCCGGAGCCTGTTGGCGCCCCCAGCAGGACGTTGGTGTCGGTGTGGTAGAGCGTGTGGAAGATCTGGGTCTGGATTGGGTTGAAATGAGTGAATTTGTACAGGCTCTCGTATTCCGGGTTTCCCAGCGCAGTGATGGGCAGCGGTTGCAGATCCAACAGCTCTGAAGAGAAGAGGCCATCATAAAAGTTTAGATAGACTTATGAAAATCGTTGTTTGGCAGATGCAGCCTAGATGTAAGGGAAAAGAGAGAGGACAGAGACATATCAACCACACTCTTGTCAAAATATCTGATTGCGATCTTTCTGAAAAGCATTACATGAGATTTGGACTTTAAACAAAGGATTCTGTTCAAAGCCAGTGAAAATACTGCATCTGACCTTTGTAAAAGACAAAAATACCAATATTTGCCTGTTTTCATTTGATTGAGAAAAATTTTCAAATACAGAGATACTTTCTACAAATATTTTGGAAGAACAAAAAAAGAACACCATACACTTGTGAAAAGGGGTTGGATGAAGCAAACGTTTATAAAGATTCCAAATCCCCCAAATCAAAAGGTCCTGAGGGAATATTCATCATTCAAAACAAGATTTGTCATGTTTTGCTGACTAATAACCATTTGCACAAACCTCAAAGTAAAATAAGTAAAATACTACTGAGTCTTTCTGAAGCCAAACAAAAAGGTGCAAAACAAAGCTTAATAAGCATTCTTCTGTTCGATGGTTTGTGACTTCATCATTCTATAGTTGAATTAAACCATTTAAAACACACTGCTGACTCTGACTTTCATGTTGAAAACCACAGTAAAGAACCAGCAACATAAAACAGATTCAGATGGCAACAGTTTGGGTTCTGAAAACAAGGCCAAGACTCACAACTGGCAACATTTAGAGATGTCAGAGATCTCTCGAGTTATACAAGAACAGTAATGGGATTAGTGAAGCAAGTCACTGGGTTAAACTGCTCTTAACACCAAGGCCGAGTCTGGATTTTTAACATAGTAAAAAGTATCCAGTCCAGTATTACACAAGTTAAAGTAAAAATGATCTGACTTTAAACTTAAACGTATCTTTGAAACACCATTTAGCATGCATAATACATTGAACATACAATCAATAAGTGATATTTGATATGTTTTTTGGTAAACTATGAATACATACGCACAGTCACATAGCATCAAGTTTTTACTCAAAAAATCCATATTTCCCTTTACCTCAAACGTCTAAAAACNTGCTTTCTTTTATATCTCCAATATCTTTCTAGGCAAACTAAAAGCAACTCCAAGGAACAAACTAAAACCCATAAAAACATGGCTGTAGGTCATTGGGCAAAATCCGATCCCAAAAAGTCTGATTTTAGTATTTTCGAAAACTAGAGGTCAGGTGAGCACTGAACAGATTCTGGTCGTACCGGTGTGTGGGGGGTGTCTTTCAGGGAGGATGAGGTTTTGAAAGTTGATGATGCAGATGGCTTCAGCACCGAGCCAGCGGTCAGACACCACTTTGATGTAGTACTGCGACGGCAGCGGCTCAAAGATTGGGATGGTGAAGACGATATTCTGTGGCTCCCCTGTCACCACCTGCAGAGGGCGACAAACACGGGACAATACACAATGAAAAGTGAACTCACAGACAAAGCAGACATTTTAGCTCATACAAAAAGCCAAAGTTAATATATAGTTAATATACCAGAAATACACAATCAGAAATTGCACCTATACCTTTAGTTTCAAAAAGACTAATGAAAAAGAATGAGACACATTTGTATTCCAATATTGTTACACTTTCAACTCGCTAAGGAAAAGTCTGTAGCTGATTTATGATCCTAAAAAATATATTTAATTATGACATACATCCATTCACATCAGGAAAACAATGCTAGAGTTAAGAACATTAAAAATCACCTGTTTCTTTTGCAGGAGGATGTACTCTGAGTGGTAGATGTGATCATTGTTGGGGTCTTCCACCCACAACCACCAAGGCTCACCCACAGAACCATGGACCTAAGAACAATTATGCACATCTCTAAGTAAAGAAAGAATATCCAGTGACCAATACTTGTTGACTGACCATATGATTATTCATCATCATTTCAGTATTTATAATGTTACTTAACATTTATTCATTTCCCTCTTTATTGTTCAAAATTTTGATATGATTGATAGTGTGGTGGTAGACTGACTTTCTGAACTGTTCTTATCTAATTCAGAGAGCGTGTCCTTTACTCAGTGTCATAGCTGATGCCATCACTTCTCAGTACATATGTCACAATCCTTCTCTGTTGGATCAACCCTAATCCTGGAGTATACCATTTCCTCTGCCCATGTTCACAGCATGTATCTCCATAATCCTACATAAACATCGAGTCCCGCTACACAGAGAGTCGTGTTCGTTCCAGATCCAGGGTGATGGTTCAAGACCAGGACTTAGCCTCAGAGATCCCCTTTCTGCTGTCTGGGTTCACACTGGTCTGACTGAGTTTCAGACAATGGGGAAAGTGTGTGTATTGGATGATGGGTAAAAAAGTGGCATTTATTTTCAACTTAAGTAGAACTATAAAGTATTACTCACAAGTGCAATAGGATTGGTGATAAGATAAAAAGAAGCTAGAAGATGCAATTTTGGAACAAACATAACATTGAGTAGGGCATACCCTGTGCAATTTTATGCGGTTTTCAGAGGTGCAATTACTCACTCTTGCAGTCTGTGCAAGTGAGTCGTATGCAAAACACTGCGCAATTTTCTGCAGTGTTTTGTATTTGACTCGCACTGTGTGAGTTTGAGGACAAACTTGCTGTATGTTAATTCACCTTTTTAAAAAAATAAAATACAACAAAAGTTTTGCCCATTTCTTGAGAGAACCTTCAACTTGATTTTGTGAATTAATTGAATTTCAGACTGAATGGAAGAATGTACCTGGTCGTTCCACCTGAAGTCCGGTGTAATGACGAGGCGGACGCGGAGGACAGTGCGTGTGATTGGCTGAATACTGGCCTCCATGGTAACAGAAGGGATCTGATGGACGCACTGCTTCACGGTGAGACCAATGTTCACGTGGTGCAGCATGTGGCCTGGAAATAATGGCAATGTAAATGAGCACTTTATTTATCTTTGTAGGGAACATTGTCCTCTGCATTTGACCCATCCTGCATTACCACAAGGACCTCTGTCAGAAGCAGTGGTCGCCGCAATACAGCGCCGGGCACCCATTTCCAGATGTCTTGGTCAATTTACCTATTGTGCATGCTTTGAATCATCATTAAGGGAAACCCCACAGGTGCCTATAGTTTAAAATTGTGGTGGAGGGCAGCTAAAAAAACTTTCCTGGTAATGATGGTAGTCTGTCATTGATATTGTATCTGTAATTCCTGGGCTGAACCACGTGAAATGAAAACTTTCACAAAGTTTCACATCTTATTTGTCAGTACATTTCTATAATGGTCAAATTATTTTCTTATAAAAGGTGTCTAGATGCATTTAGGGATGAGCTTATCAAATATCCAGATAATATGTGGTTCAGATTTGATGATTTGTAATTGGTCAGTGGAACTAAATGTAATAAATAATGTATTCGTACCGATCTCGTCCTTCCTCATCTCCTTGAGTTTGTCCACAGACAGTTTCTTCTCTTCAAGGCGGTTCAGAATAACATGACTCAGGTTTGGGAACTGTCTGAGCGGGTGGCAGTAGCTCCACAGACGTTTGTCAATGACTTTACACAAAGTCAGGAGGCGGTACGTCATGGTCGGCCACCGCTTCCTCAGGGCGATCTCAAACAGGGCACGGACAATACGTGCTGCATTCTGCAAAAAAAGAAAGAAAACCAAACCATTTGAACGGGTACAACATTTTTTGGAATGCGCAGATACTTGAAGAAATACATAGATCAGACATGCACTTTGGAGCTTACAATATTAATCCAATTACCCAGACAGTTTAGACATTATACAAACATTTGTACTTACTGTAGTTCTTTGACTATGGGGAATGGGACCTTCCACCATAAGGCATTAAACATATCATTAATCGATCAATCAATCACCTTCCCTATTACAAATCTAAGATAAAAACTTTTTTGCATCATAAAAAGCAAACAAAAACATCAACCATTTTATTTGCAGTAAGGCTTTATGCAGAACTGTCAATGATTTTCATCTTAAACTTTCATTTTAAGACATGTTTCCAACATGGCCTGCTGGGATAGTATTTAGGTGGTTAGTTTCACATAACAGAGCAATTTATCATTTAGCAAATGATGCATAACATAGGATGGGAGTTGAGTCAAAGGTCAAAAGGAGGAGGAAAAGTTTCTGACTGATCCGGTCAGGTGTGGGGTGTTTAATATCAGAACACTTTATGACAGCAGAGAGAAAGCCAGAAGTACAGTCTTCTCTCATATTATGGTTTTGTCGAGAATAGTTTTTCTAATTTATATGACCCCTGTGAATTATTATATACATTCAGCTTTTAAAATCTCAACGTTACTCAACATTATCTCTGGGGGGCCACTTGTTTTCACCCGCTTCATTTGGCAAATCAGATTTAATTTTTTTTTGAGAAAGCTACTTCAGTTATAACAGTTTATTTAAGGACAAGCCCATTTTCCCATCTGTGGGTATGGTTTAGTTCTTTGAACCTTTTTACATTATGAAAGTATTTTAGATGAATATTATATCATTGATAATGAGTTTTGATATTTGTTTCTGGTTTTGCTTGGATTTTATCAGAACAGGACCAATAGTTAAGAAGACCAAATGTAGACTGTTTTATGCACATTTTTACTGGGAATCTGGGATCTGCATAGAAATGTGAATCAAGCCCCATGTTGCCCAGGTCTGCTCTAAAATTACTTTTTTTTTACCCCATCCTTATGTTAAAATAAGCCCAGGTGAATATGACTGAAAAAACAAAGACTGACACCCATTTATACTTGAAAAAAACATTGAATCAAATGTTTCTATTGCATATTCTTATTTGTATTGTAACTTGGTCCTAAAATTTGTGGTTGAAACTTAACACTTTTACACATAACTATTTTATAGGTGAGCGCTTTTTGTGTTTGGACCCCATGTGCATTATGTTGATATTAGTCTGCAGCGAGTGGACCGGGCTGCACTTGAGTGATGCGTTCACACATCTCACCTGAGCGACGTACGACAGGTCAGAGATGAGGGAGAAGCTGTCCACTTCCCCACGGCTGATGTATGTCTGCAGCAGAATGTTCACTTTTCCGTAGCCGTTCTCCACTCCTCCAGCAGCAGGCAGCTCACAGAACGACGACAGCATCTGATCCAGCTCCTCCATCTCCTCATCACGCACCTGAGAAACACAGAACAGGCTACGGTCAAAGGTTTGTAACTACGATATGATTGTTTGGTGGCATTATTATATCTCATCTACAATAGAATCATGTTATAAGAGTACATGGTCAATAACATGGGTCCAACAAATATATTGGGAGCATTGTGTTCAAAACTGCTTATAGCTGCCTGCTGATGTTTTTAATGGTAACAAATCACAGATAACATGTTCCCTTTTCTTACCTTAAGTTGCTCAAACTCTTCCGCTTTGGACACAATGCTGAGGATATCAGCCTCAGTGCGTTGGGAGTTGAACAGTTCATTAAAAGTCTACAAAAGTAAAAACATATACATTATATTATTATTAGGAAAGATAGATAGGATAATTAGTACAAATATTAGGCATTATATCCATTGGGTAAAGAATGTCTTTATTTCAATTGTTTGTATTACATTTCAATTTGAGATCTATTACATAGGGGAGACTAAGCAACCACACCAGACCTGAATTCAAGGTTACCTCTATGGTGTTGTACTTGATGTAGAAGTGGCTGGCCGTCCTGCCCAGGTCTGTGGAGGCAAAGTAGCCAGTCCTCTCCTCAAAGCGGATCATTCGGGCCTTGTCCAGTTTCCTTCCACACTCGATCACCAGCTCCTTTCTGTACAGCTCCAGCGAAGGATCCATCTGAGAACAACAGTAGAATAATAGTATCAACATTTGATGGACTAATATTTCTGCAAACAATAAATATTGCATCGTATTACAGTACAGTAAAGTACCCAGGTAAGTTTAAACTTGTAAATGCATATTCTAAAAAGCACGGAGTACATGAAATTAGTATTTTACTTTACTCTCATACTAATTTGATGTACCTAATGTTTTGCTTCTTGAAAAATGCATTGTGTTTTTCCAGCAGAAGGAGTAAAAGTAAAAAGTTGTGAACTACATGCACATGTAAAAGTCACTGTTTGATGCTTTGGGCTAATTGAGGGTGGTCTTCCCCTTTTAAATTTTCTGTTTGAAAAAGATGTCACAGAAGGCATCGTGCATATGAAAACTAGTGATAGAACCAAAATGTTTGATATATATGGATTTTATTTAATAGTTCTATTGCTGTGGTTTGAAAGTAAGGTATCTCAGCTTTAATCATTAAAAGAAAAATATAATTTGTGCCTAATTAATGTGTTAAACATTGTTTGTGAAGAGTTCTTTGCTACTGCAGTGTCATGTTACCTGGTAGGCCTTGTGGTTGATGCCGTAGACCAGGGGGTTGGCTCTCATTCGTACGTACAGATAAGTGTAACTGAGCCACTTCACCGCTTCTTCAACATTCGTCACTGTCCCCAAAGCAATCTATGGGAGAAAAAGGGCAACAACCAAAAAACATGTTATATGCTTATATACTTTTAATTATAAGAACACGGATATCTTCAAATTGTAGAATAAAAAAATAATATGAAAAAGAAAGGACAATAGTAAATCTCATCAATGGTCTCTGTCTCCATCTAGTGGCCACTGCCCCAAATACACATTGCTTTATGGATTTATCTATTGCATTTAATGTTTGCCAAAATGTAAAAAAGTGCAGTACTAAGTAATGGATTAATTTGTATTTGAATGTATCCAAGAAATTGTACACATTAATTGTCAGTTAATTAATCAAATACAACACATATCAACAACAACAAATGATGGAATGGTATATTTTGTGTATCTATTGACAAAACTAAGGCTTCACAGTATGGCAGCTTTTGAGAAGAAGACAAATTTCCTTTGGGACAAATACAACATATATTTATCTAAAATCATTGTGTAATTGTTCTGTTAGTTTTTGTTTTTGAAATGGAAAAGACAGAGACCTAATGACTAATAATCATGCATTGTACTATTGTAAACTGTTTAAATTCATAAAAAAAATCCTCAATCTCTTAATTCAAAATGTCTATAGATATATACAAATAATTGTTTTATTGTTGTTGTATTTGTTTATTTGAAAAGGGACAACAGTGGCTCAGTTGGTAGAACATTGGCCTTTGAGCTTGAAGGTTGCGATCCCACCACAAGACGTAAATCTTGATGTAAATGCTGAGTGCTGTAATCCAGATGGGACGATAGGCTATTATTTATTCAAACTGCTTGTGTCCTCTGTTCTAGGTATGATTTTACTGAATCCGGTGAGAAGTTGAACAGTAATAGTATCGAGATAAGGACATTATGACTGATGGTGTCAAATGCTTTTTTCAAGCCCAGGAAAATTGCACCGACTACTCTCCCTTGACCCTTTTAACCTTTCAATGAAAAAACAGGTCAGTGGAATGGTTGGCCCTAAAGCCAGGAATTTGTTATGGAATCTGTAAGTGTTTCATTGTGTGTCTTCAAAAATATTGTATCCAGTCCTGTGATGCTAGACTATTTTAATTGATCCCAGATAATTTTACAGTTTCCTTTACCGATTTTCATTTCACAACTCCATTGCAGACAGTTGTAAACCTATGCTTGGTTCACTACTGTGAAATATGTGAACTGTAAAATACAGTATAAAACATCAATCCAAAGCAGATGTCTTTCATATAGAGACAAAAACACATCATCTTAATTGAACATTAAAAACAGAGGATACATCCTGAGTTGACATAAATGCAGCTGACATGACTGACTACACCTGTGTTCACTCTTGCATTATCATCATAACTATGTGCGAGTCCGTTTCTCCAACAATTTGACTTTTAAATGAAAACGTAGAGTGTGTGAGGCAGAGACAGCTCGACAGGTGAAGACAGCGACAGGTGTAAAATAGAGAGTGAGCTGACGGTTTGTAATTAGAAATATGATGAAATTGTCTGAAATAAGCAGCCGCAGAGCGATAAAGTCACGCAGGATTCAGTTTTTGTCACTGCTGGAGAAGGACCTGCAGTCCATGAACTACTCAATATGGCTTCCATTTACAGAAACATTTGAGGATATTGTTAAATTATTGTAAAAGCACTACAAAGAGAGCTAAAAGGCGCTTTACATGGCATTATTCATTCACCTTCATACAATGTGGTGGTAAACTACTGCTGTAGCCACATCTGCCCTGGGGTAGGCTGAAGTGAGACACCTCAAATCTGTGCCATTGCTCCCTTCAAAACACCCCAGGCCAAGACTCATACACGGCAATTTAGGTTAAGTGTCTGGATAAAACAATGGTTTACAGCCTTCCTACTGTTGCATCTGGTGTTCCGAAAGGTCTCCCATCGAACTAATCAAACCCTGCTCTGCTTTGCTTTTGAGGTCTGACGGCTGCCAGAAGGTGTAGATGTAGAAAAAATCAATTCCTTTCCAGACAAAATATTTTGTTGTTGTTCTGAATGTTTTGAACACCATGGCCTTATATCATACTCCTGTTTGTTGTAATGTACTGACCTCTGCGTTGAGGTTATCTGCCAGGCTGTCGAGGAACTGGCTCTCGATGGGGTTCTGCTGCGTGAGGAGGGTCAGATAGTGGCTCAGTTTTTCATGAGAAGTGATGATGGTTCCTTCTCCACATTTATCAAACTGTGGACGACCGGCACGACCAAAAATCTGCATGACGTCCAGAATGCCCAGGTCCACCAGCGTGCCACGTTTGGCATCGTAGATTTGAGTTCCCTGTGGGGAAGACGAGAGATGGAGACGTAGAGAGTCAGGATGATTTCCGTCAGCAGTGCTTCAAAAATGATATAATTTGAACCCCAAAGCCAAATTTTATTTTGATAAATACAAACAATATAATAAAAATGCATAACAAATGATGTTTGTAATATATGATGATGTTTGCCATGTCTGTCCAATGCAAAACCTGCTTTAATTTAGCAGCAAAGACATTGATTAGGCTACAGATGAAGAATTTATGTAGTTAAAGAAGCAATAGGTAAAAATCTGGCTAAAGGTCAGGTCACAGCAGAGGTAGTGTAGCCGCTGGGGGGCTACACCACCTAGCATTGGCCCTAGGGGCCCAATATCAAAACCTAGAGTTCACCCTTTGTTCAGAAAAATAAATAAACGTTTGTGCTTTAAAATATTGTAGTGCATTTAGAAACACTTTAGACTTTAAATCTATCTATGCATAGTATACAAAGTGATGTGTTTAAACACAATGTGCAAGTCTATAGAGGACTATAGAGGAGCTGAGGAGCTCCTTCAGTGGAAGACTGAGGCACCCCCAGTGTAGGAAGGAGCGCTACCGCAGGGCCTTTATCC